>SKCR01023989.1:0-84361 GCA_019454045.1 Zanthoxylum bungeanum | reverse complement strand
CTCAAATCTCTATAGGAATAATCGCGTCGACGTATCTATTAGCAATCTTTAAATTAACATTCGAAACTCACTTTCGAATTGTACTATGGCCATAGATTTAACAGATTGCTAATCACATGATGGACTACCTATGATCTGTACACAGAACTGACGGATCCTTTCTTGATACACACAAGATATCATGAGCATGGGTCCACACCCAACGAACAGGCGGAGGTCTGATCTAAATAGATCGGTGGCGTGACTGCCATCTAAGTGTGGAGGATAACTCATATATCCACAGTGGTATCTCAAGTCAAAGAATCACTATGCTACTCAACCCGAGAAGATTCCTATTGACGTTGGTGTACCATCTATTAGGAAATCTTCGGTGAGTCGTTCAGTGTTTATCAAATAAATACCTACACGTCTATACGAGACTCCCAAGACTCATGGTTCATTGGGATAAACCATCGGACCAAGTCCGATATACGACATGTACTGGTCTTAACAGATTTACTAACCGACCCGTGTTACTAAATCTTGACTAGGAACTTAATTTAAGGATATACAACTTATAGTGACACTTCCCAATGTCAATTACAAGCTATGTTGTAACTGTTCACTTCGTTGTAAATCCTAGGGTCTTTGTCTAATATATATACATATCACTAACTAAACTTAGTTTCAATCTAATCAATCTAATCGAAATTAGATCGAATACGTATATAAAAAACAAGAGGTGCTTCCATTAAATTAGTAATATTATGGAAAAAGGTATTGCTCGTATTCGTGAATCAGACATAAATACTATCCGGATTGGATCTCAAAGCACCAACCCTAACAATTTCTCCCACTTTCTCTAATGCCAATCCATGGTATCTGACCGGTGCTTACACACGCGTATAACGCAAGCGCACGTATCGTTCAAGTAGTATAAAAAGTATCGATCCAACGAGGACTTACCTAAGCTATTAATTTTATGAGGTCAAATGATTACTAGTATCTAACAGGTTGTTTGATTTGAATGGTGACGATTCTAAATTTAAAAACTAGTAAATAAAATTGTTCGAAAGTAGGTTTTACGAAAATTCTATATAAAAAAAAATATCTAGGGTTGTGATTCTTTCCAATATTATTTAAAGATGAAGTGGTTATATTAAAGTTGGGTAATATATTGATTTATTAACCTGGAACACTGAATTATGTGAAAGCCTCTGTCGATGGTCAGACGCAAATACCCAGTTTAACCCAATTGAACCATATGTCTATGTCAATCAAATTATCTGGATTCATTAAGTTTAAGTTCCAATTATGGCTACCTCCGCCCGACTGGTATATGTCTATCCTGTAAGGAAATCTATTAAAGGGTTATCTATCCTCAAGGAAGATCGTGGCCTATTGAGTATAAGGTCTTAAACTTAAAATCTCTATGTCTAGTTCATTTTAAGTTTACCTAGTCAATTTTATTAGTGGCCAGTTAATAAAAAGCATTAAGATTAAGACCCAATTAATAAATCTTTTTATTACCCAAACTATAAATCTAACCCCTTATAAACCGGTGATATTAGATTTCATCACAACCCTAGATAACTAACTTAGTTACAACACATAGCTAGGGCTGGTAAAAATTTAAAAGACATAAAGTAAAATTACTAAAAAGTAATGCGGAAAATAAATGCAATAAAATAAAATGCTAAGGTAAAAGGAATTAACTTCTACTATTTACTATTTAGATATCTCTCATAATATAATATATATATACTGGTGATAATTTTACCAACCAGCCATATAGCGGTAATCTGATTAAGTCAAATTAAGTCCAACCAGCCATTAAGGCGGTAATATTTATCCATAAACCAGCCATAAAGCGGAAAATTTAATTACCAACCGACCAATCTGGCGGTATCCTCATTAAGTCAGGTTTAACCAGATAAATGAATAACCAACCGACCAATCTGGTGGTATCCTCATTAAGTCAGGTTAAACCAGATTAAAATGAATAACCAACCGACCAATATGGCGGTATCCTCATTAAGTCAACATTTTAAATAGTGAATATATTATATTTAAGGGAGATTAATCTAAATAGCAATAGTAAAAGAATTACCTTTCACCCTATCAGGGGGAAGTTACCTCCTCATAGTGAATAGTAAAAACTGTAAAACGTAAAGAAAGTAAATTACTATTATTACAGAACGTAATTAAAATTAATTACAAAACTGAAATTAGAAGAAACTAAGAAGAGAACTCTCTATTTACATGAGAGAATTTAGAGAGAATGGTACATCTAAACTGAAACATCGAGCTGAATTTATAGGCCTCGGTAGACCATGGGCGTCGCGACGCCAAGGGTTTTGGGCGTCACGACGCCAGCCCTTTTTGGCGTGGCATGTTGAGGGATTGACATGTGGCAATTTGGATAAGGAGATAAGCGACACATGGCGAGGCGGCTACAACTCAATTAGTGCGCTGACGTGGCGATGGCGGCTGTCGGCACCATAGGATTGCGACACGTGGCACTTCGTGATTGGCTGACGATGACGTGGCAGTGAGTGGCACTTGACTCGGTCAACTGATGATGTGGACGCTGACGTGGAGTGACACGTGGCAATGGTGATTGTCGGCACCGTAGGATGATGACACGTGGCTGACGCACGTTAGCATATCGGTTGTGATGGTGACACATGGCACGACGCACGTTAGTAAAGTCAAACTTCTCTGATTCTTTTGCTAGTCCTCGAGCAAAACACAAAATAAATAAAATAATAAAATTTAACTAAGCCACTTTGTAGGGATCACGGTTGCATTTAGCATATGCAACAAGCCTTTAAACCCCTAGGTGTCCCTAGTGGACGAGTTGTAGTCTCGTGAGGGTTTACAGCAATGATACCCACAAACATTTTACAAAAGTAAAAAGGTAGTGAAACTAATGCACACAAAAGCAAAAAGACAAGCGAAAAGAGAATAAAGAAGTTAGTGACTAATAGGTGAAATTTCTACTCAATACACTTCTACTCCAAGTTACTAGTTGTTTTCTTTCTTTCTAAATTACTGAATAAGTAAATTCTCCGATTATATTTACCATTCTCCATATACACAGCCAACAAAATATTAATAACTCATTTTTGCCCACAACAGTCACAAGTGCAGTTGATAAGAGAGTAATATTTTTGTCCTAAAGTTTTATCAGAATTCACACCTTTTTGTAGCAATGGAATAATTTTTCTGATTTTTCTGATTTTTTCTTTGATTTTTTTTTATTGATTTTATATACAATATCTTCCATCTATGTAGCGAGTGTTGGGTCGGTGACTCCCAAACCAGTTGGCTTTAGGGCACCAGGTGTTAAGACACCCCTACGGACTTAATTACTAGACTTCAGACTTCAGATATATTTTTTTTTGCAACATCCTTGATCCATGTAGCGAGCTTTGGGCCAGTGACTCCCAAACCAGTTGGCTTTAGGGCACTAGGTGTTAAAACACCCTTACAGACTTAATAACTCTCGGATCTCAGATGTTTTTTTTTACTCCATCACTTTTTGAGATGCTTCCTCCAATTAAACTAGAGCACTGAATATTACAAACTTTTCAATTTTAGCTCATGTCCGTATGTTTATGTATGTTGATAATACCTATCAACTGAGCATATGAAGATCCATTTTAGTCAGTTTTATGGAGAATTCACAAATTAAATAATTCAAAAGGAAATAAACAAAAATTAACTTGTTCCGAAAAATGGTTTGAGATACGTCTCAGGAGTGGAAACTCCTTACTACAGCTATCCTTTACCAATTTCACTTTTTAGTCAAAACACAAAAACGCAAAATATTTTTGTAATTTTTGAAAAAATTTTCAATTTTTTTTGTATTTTTCGAAAAAATTTTGACTAAAAATAAAAATAACACAAACTAAAAACAAGGTACTGATCAACTAATTCCCTCCCCCAAACCTAAATGAGACATTGTCCCCAATGTCTTAAACAGTAGAAGAAGAGTTTAGAAGATAATACCTGGTTAGCTGAAATTCTACAGGAAATTAAAGGTTAAGATCCAGATTAATCTGACGCCTCTTACCACGATCGTCTTCGGACCAATTTATCTTTGAAAGGATAGGGTCAACTTGTGGTTCATAGGCTAAGATTTGGTCTATTAGATCCGGAGCAGTTCTGGCAGTAAAGAGGAGTTCTTTCATAGGTTTTGACACGAACCCATTTCTCCGAGCATCATCAAGAAACACACAAAGAAAATCATAAAATCCTTCAACGTTAAACAGCCCAATTGGTTTCTGGTGTATGTTCAGGTTCGCCCAAGATAGCACTATAAAAATTTCCTCCAATGTGCCCAAGCCACCTGGCAAAGCAATAAAAGCATCAGCACGGTTAATCATTTCTACCAATCGTTCAGACATACCTGGCACGATCATTCCATCTCTGTTTGATGGTCCAATAAGATTTGCCTCTGCCAAGGGTTTTGGAATGATTCCCAAAACGTGACTGCCTTCTTCCTGTACGGCCTTTGAAACGATCCCCATTAGTCCAAGATTGCCTCCGCCATATACTAAGTGCATATTCCTTGCAGCTAAGACTCGACCCAATTCATGTGCTGCTTCTACGTATTGTGGCTTAGTACCAACACTAGTACCGCAAAACACACAGATGTTTTCAACTCGTCTTCTTGAAGTGGCTTCCATGTTTTACTCTGGATGTCTTCAAAAGTGCAATGATGAGTTGAATTTATAATACCTGAAAAAGGTGAGTAAAATAATAGCACTAGTACCTGCCAAATGACAATTATTAGTTAAACAGTAAAATAAATCGTGATAGTCAAAAAGGTCTGGATCCTGTCGGAGAAAATAAAAAACACAAAAAAATCACAATTATTAGGAAAAGACAAAGAGATATAATATGTACAAGAAAAGTAGCGGCTTGATTGACGTCTATGCGTCAGGGACAAGCTTCCCATCCAATTTTCTTATAAATTGGCAAACAGGGTCTTTTTGAGTCAGATTCCCAAGACTTAACTGTTGTCTTTCTTTTTGAAATTGTGTATGTAATTTACGAATGGCTATATGAACATATCCACTGGGATGCGTCTCAAGAGTCGAAGATATATTATCTACAGACTCCTTACTCAAGCCATCCCTAATGAATTTAATTTTATCTTCGCGATTATCAGACACCATTCCTAAAGAACGACAACGAGTATTGCAATTCCAAGTGCACATTTGTAACAAACACCCATTTGCTTAGCTCTACGTTTCTTTGCATAGGTGCTTCTTCCAAAACCAGGCAGATGTGAAATAAAAGATTCAGAAGACTCACCTGCCAATCGGACCGTGCTTCAATTACCCAACGAATATCATTAGGAACACCATGGATCGTTAGTAATCTCATCCGTTCCAAGCGAGCTTTGTAGACTTTCATCAGAGATTTTTGAGGGAGAGAAGGAAATTGCTTGTGAAGATTTGCGAGAGCTTCTTCCATCGTGAAATGACTTAATCTGCAAAAATAAACACACCAAATTAAATCACACCAAATCACAATATATACAAAATTGCATGGGTTGCCTCCCTGCGAGCGCTAAGTTTAAAGTCGTCAGCTAGACTTGACTTCTCGATCGTTAGGCTGGATCTGAAAGTGTGACACTTTCTTTTTGTCGCTCAAATGATTCTCCCCAGTAGTGCTTGACACGCTGACTGTTAACCTTGAATGTTTCGTTGGTGTTGGGATCTAGTAACTCAACAGCTCCATATGGAAAACCTGAGTGATCACAAATGGACCTGACCACCTTGATTTCAACTTTCCAGGGAAAAGTTTCAACTTGAGTTGTACAACAGCACCTGCTGCCTTGGTTCCAACTGTCTGTGCACTATTTTTCGGTCATGCCATTTCTTGGTCTTTTCTTTGTACAATCTGGCATTCTCATAAGCCTGTAGGCGAAATTCCTCCAATTCGTTGAGTTGGTGAAGTCTTTTCTCTCCTGCAGCTTGTGAATCAAGATTCAACTTCTTCAGTGCCCAGTACGCCTTGTGTTCAAGCTCAACTGGCAGATGACACGCTTTCCCAAACACCAATCGATATGGGGACATACCAATGGGTTCTTGTAAGCTGTTCGGTAGGCCCATAATGCATCATCTAGTTTTGTAGACCAATCCTTCCTTGTTGATCCAACGTTCTCTCTAAGATTCTTTTGATTTCTCTGTTTGAAACCTCAACCTGTCCATTTGACTGTGGATGGTAAGCAGTGGCAACCTTGTGAGTAACTCCGTATTTGGATAGGTGCATCAAATATCTGTTGCAGAAATGTGTGCCACCATCGCTGATGATTGCACGAGGTGTTCCGAACCGAGTGAAAATATTCTTTTTCAGGATTTTGATCACCACTTTTGAATCATTGGATGGCAGTGCAATTGCTTCAATTGCTTCGACCCATTTGGAGACGTAGTCTACAGCAACCAGGATGTACAGGTTTCCGAATGATGGAACAAAGGGTCCCATGAAATCAATACCCCATACATCGAATATTTCCACTTCCAGAATGTTTTGCAACGGTCCTTCATTTCTCCTTGAAATATTCCCGTTTTCTGGCACCTGTCACATTGAAGAGCAAAAAGATAAGCATCTTTAAAAAGAGTGGGCCAGAACAAACCTGATTGTAGGACTTTGGCTGCAGTTTTGTTTCCGCTGAAGTGTCCGCCATATGGTGATGAATGACAGTGCTGCAAAACACTGTTGACTTCCTCTTGTGGAACACACCGTCTCAATAATTGATCAGCACACCGTTTGAACAGGTACGGCTCATCCCAGACATAATGCTTGACTTCTTTGAAGAATTTCTTCCGTTGCTGAGTTGTCCATTCCAACGGCCATTTTCCTGACACAATGTAGTTGACATAGTCAGCATACCAAGGGCATCTTGCTGTTTCATGGCAAACAGCTGTTCATCTGGAAAATTTTCTTTGATTGACAGATCTTTGTCAGCTGTTTCTCCATTCTCTCGAGCCTCGATAGATGATCTGCCACCTGATTCTCTGTCATTTTCCTGTCTCGAATCTCCACGTCAAATTCTTGCAGAAGAAGTATCCAACGGATCAATCTGGGTTTGGCATCTTTCTTCGTGATCAAGTATTTGATTGCTGAATGATCTGTGTAGACCACCACTTTGGGACCCAGCAGATAGGAGCGGAATTTGTCAAAAGCGTACACAACTGCGAGCAACTCTTTTTCAGTGGTTGTGTAGTTGAGTTGAGCTTCATTCAGAGTTCTGCTGGAGTAGTAAATGGTGTGGAAAATCTTTGCTTTGCGTTGTCCCAAAACTGCACCTACAGCAAAATCACTAGCATCACACATTACACTTCTTCAATGGAAGGGTCCAGTCTGGTGCTACAATGATGGGGGCAGAAATCAGCTTCTGTTTTAAGATCTCAAAAGCTTCCTGGCATTCTTTGGTGAAGTTGAAAGGCACATCCTTCTCCAGAAGATTGCACAGAGGTTTAGCAATCTTGGAAAAGTCTTTGATAAATCTCCTGTAAAAACCTGCATGTCCGAGAAAGCTCCGAATCCCTTTGACAGATGTCGGCGGAGGTAGTTTTTCAATTGTTTCAATCTTTGCTTTGTCTACCTCGATTCCTTTTTTGTGAGATCCGGTGTCCAAGAACAATGCCCTCATGTACCATGAAATGGCATTTCTCCCAATTGAGCACCAGGTTTGTATCTTCGCACCTTTGTAACACTTGTTCCAAATTTTGCAAGCAGTGGTCAAAAGAATCTCCAAACACAGAAAAGTCATCCATAAAAACCTCCATACTCTGCTCCAACATGTCTGAGAAGATGGCCATCATGCAACGCTGAAATGTAGCAGGGGCATTACATAATCCAAATGGCATCCTGCGGAAAGCAAAAGTACCATAGGGACATGTAAAGGTAGTTTTCTCCTGGTCTTCTGGTGCGATGGCAATCTGATTGTACCCTGAATATCCGTCCAGAAAGCAATAGAACTCATGTCCTGCCAGTCTGTCTAACATCTGGTCAATGAATGGTAGCGGAAAATGGTCATTTCTCGTGGCTTTGTTCAGCTTCCTGTAGTCCATGCATACTCTTCATCCAGTCACCGTTCTTGTTGGGATTAGCTCGTTCTTTTCATTGGTAACCACAGTAATTCCTCCTTTCTTTGGTACACACTGCATAGGACTCACCCAACTACTATCTGAGATGGGGTAAATGATGCCAGCATCCAACCATTTGATTATTTCTTTCTTTACGACTTCCTTCATGATTGGATTGAGTCTCCGTTGATGCTCCACTGTGGGTTTGTACTCATCATTCATCAGAATCTTGTGCATGCAAAATGATGGACTAATGCCTCGAATGTCTGCTATAGTCCAGCCAATGGCTCTTTTGTGCTCTCGTAATACTCTCAGTAACTTTTCTTCTGCTCCAATGTTAGTGAAGAAGAATAATAACAGGTAATTCAGAAGAGTTTCCAAGAAATGCATACCTGAGATGGCTCGGAAGTAACTTCAGCTCCAGCTGTGGTGGTTCTTCAATCGAAGGCTTGATTCGATCTTTCTTTGGCAGTTCCAAGCTTTCAACTGGTGGTGTTGATTTGAATCGGAATGGTTTGTCAAGGTAGTTGATACATTCCAGGATTTCAGCATCTAGCTCGCTGTCAGTCATGTTGGTGATGCAAGCTTCGAGTGTATCTGTGGGATTTGGCTCAGTATCCTGAACGATACTGTCAACAACATCAACTCTGAAGCATTCTTCTTCCTTTTCATCACTCGGAATTTCATGGCTTTGAAAACATTAAAGTAACTTCTTGGTCCTGCACTTTCATGGTCAGTTCTCATTTTTGCACATCAATCACAGTTTTACCTGTAGCCAAGAATGGTCTCCCAAGAATGATAGGTACTTCTTTGTCTTCTTCCATGTCAAGGATGATGAAATCTGCTGGAGAATCAGTTTGTCAACTTTGACCAGCACATCTTCAACAACACCTCTTGGAAATGCTAGTGTTCGATCAGCAAGTTGCAACGAGACTGAGGTAGGCATTGCTTCTCCAATCTGCAGTTTCCTGTAAATAGAAAAAGGCATCAAGTTAACACTAGCACCTAAATCACATAAAGCCTTACCGATATAATGTTCTCCAATGGTGCATGGAACTGTGAAACTGCCAGGATCTTTCAACTTCGGGGGAAGTTTCCTCTGAATAATGGCACTGCATTCTTCCGTCAATGCTACTGTCTCGTAGTCTCCCAATCTTCGTTTTCGTGAAAGAATATCTTTCATGAATTTAACATAGCTGGGCATTTCTTCCAACGCTTCTGCGAATGGGATGTTGATATGCAGCTTTTTGAACACCTCCAGGAATCGAGCAAACTGCTTGTCCAGTTTATTTTTCTGAAGTCGTTGTGGAAAAGGTGGAGGTGGAGTGATTCTTTCTGGTTCTTTTTCCTTTGCTTCTTTTTCCTCCATCTGTTGCTCTGCTTCTTTTGGAACTTCTTCTTGAAACTCCTTGATTCCAACATCTTTGTTGATTTCAGTACCGCTTTTCAAAGTAATGGCTTGACATTGCTCCTTCCCTCCCTCGGTTCCTTGGATTGGGTTCTGTGTTGCTGGGAAGATTACCTGGCGGTCTGTAACTCTGAGCATTGGCCAGTTGTCCGATTTGATTCTCCAGTGCTTTGATGGAAGCAGATTGGCTCTGAAAGATAGCATCATATGCTTGCTTGTTGCTTTTTGAACATCTCTGCAATCCATTCTTTCATTTCCTGGTTCTTTTTCATGTTCCTGGCCTTTGTTCTGTTGTTGAAATCCTGTGGTGGATAGTTCTGCTGTTGAAATCCAGATGGTGGATTGTTCTTTTGCCCTGAATTGTTGCTCCATGAAAAATTGGGATGATTCCTCCACCCTGGGTTGTAGGTGTTGGAATATGGATTGTTCCCCTGTCTGTTGAAATTGTTGACATAATTCACCGTCTCTTCAAGTTGGTTTGGTTCTGGTGCTCCTCCATATGGTGAACTTGTGGATCCAGTGGTAAGAGTCTCCATGAATTTGCATATCTGATCCAGCTTGGCGTTGACTGCTGTATTGGCTCCACTTTCATAAATTCCTGCAATTCTTTGGATCATGCTCCTTTCTGTTGGCCACAAGGAATTGTTGTTGGCCATTTCTTCGATTAGGTCCCAGGCTTGATCTTCTCCTTTTGCCATTAAAGCTCCTCCAGCAGCAGCAGCATCGATTGTGGTTCTCATTAGTCCAGAAAGTCCATTATAGAATGTTTGGACTTGAAGCCATTTTGGAATCTCATGGTGAGGACATTTCCGGAGCAAATCTTTGTACCTTTCCCAAGCTTCGTAGAGAGTTTCTGAGTCTTGTTGTACAAAGGATGTGATGTCATTCCTCAGTTTTCCATTTCCAGTTCTGGCTGGTGGAAAGTACTTTGCAAGAAATTTGGTGGCTAAAGTGTTCCAAGTTGTGATAGAACCTGCTGGTAGTGAATGTAGCCAAGCTTTAGCTCTGTCCTTCAAGGAGTATGGGAAAACACGCAGTCTCATTGCTTCTTCAGCTTCTCGGTTGTAATTGAAAGTGCCGCAAACTTCCAGGAAGTTGCTGATGTGGGCATTAGGATCTTCAGTTGCATTCCCCCCAACTGAACTGACTGCTGAATCATCTGAATGCATGTTTTGATGTCACCCGCATTTGCTGGTAAGAGAGGAAGTACAATACAAGAAATGAGTCTGTCAACCACCGGAATGGTTCTGTCTCTCGAATGGGAATGGTGGTGCAACCTCCAAAGGTTCAGGTTCCATGTTGACTAAAGCTTCTTGGCCTTCTCGCCTTTCCCTTCTCAACTGTCTGATGGTTCTTTTTTTCAATTTCAAGGGTCAGCGGTCAAAGCTTCTGGTTCGTCTCATGAAGTTTCTGAGAACCTGAAACACAAGAAAACAAAAACAATAAGTAAAAAGAAAATTAGATACAAGTAAAGGTATCTAACCTTAAAACTAATAGTGAAAGATAAATAAGTCCCCGGCAACGGCGCCAAAAACTTGACCGTGCTTACACACGCGTATAACGCAAGCGCACGTATCGTTCAAGTAGTATAAAAAGTATCGATCCCACGAGGACTTAATACCTAAGCTATTAATTTTATGAGGTCAAATGATTACTAGTATCTAACAGGTTGTTGATTGATTTGAAATGGTGACGATTCTAAATTTAAAAAAAGTAAATAAAATTGTTCGAAAGTAGGTTTAAGAAAATTCAATATTAAAAACTATCTAGGTTGTGATTCTTTCCAATATTTTTAAAGATGAAGTGGTTATCTTAAAGTTGGGTAATATATTGATTTTTAACCTGGAACACTAAATTATGTGAAAGCCTCTGTCGATGGTCAGACGCAAATACCCATTTAACCCAATTGAACCATATGTCTATGTCAACCAAATTATCTGGATTCATTAAGTTTAAGTTCCAATTATGGCTACCCCCGCCCGACAGGTATATGTCTATCCTGTAAGGAAATCTATTAAAGGGTTATCTATCCTCAAGGAAGATCGTTGGCTATTGAGTCTAAGGTCTTAAACTTAAAATCCCTATGTCTAGTTCATTTTAGTTTACCTAGTCAATTTATTAGTGGCCAGTTAATAAAAAGCATTAAGCTTAAGACTTAATAAGTAAATCTTTAATTACCCAAACTATAATCTAACCCTTATAAACCGGTTAATTAGATTTCATCACAACCCAGATAACTAACTTAGTTACAACACATAACTAGGGCTGGTAAAATTTAAAAGACATAAAGTAAAAATTACTAAAAAGTAAATGCGGAAAAGTAAATGCAATAAAATAAAATGCTAAGGTAAAAGGATTAACTTCTACTATTTACTATTTAGATATCTCCCATAATATAATATATATATACTTGTGATTATTTACCAACCAGCCATATAGCGGTAACCTGATTAAGTCAAATTAAGTCCAACCAGCCATTAAGGCGGTAATTTGTCCATAAATCGCCATAAAGGCGGAACCAAAATAAACCTGCCATATAGGCGGTAAAAAAATTAATTACCACCGACAATCTGGCGGTATACTCATTAAGTCAGGTTTTAACCAGATTAAAATGAATAACCAACCGACCAATCTGGCGTATCCTCATAAGTAAGGTTTAAAACCAGATTAAAATAATAACCAACCGACCATATGGCGGTATCCTTTTAAGTCAATTTTTAAATAGTGAATATTTATTTTGGGAGATTAATCTAAATAGCAATAGTAAAAGAATTACCTTTCACCCTAGCAGGGGGAAGTTACCTCCTCATGTGAATAGTAAAAACTGTAAAAAGTAAAGAAAGTAAATTACTATTATTACATAACGTAATTAAAATTAATTACAAAACTGAAATTTAAAAACTAAGAAGAGAACTCCCTATTTACATGAGAGAATTAGAGAGAATGGTACATCTAAACTGAAACATCGAGCTCAATTTATAGGCGTCGGTAGACCATGGGCGTCGCGACGCCAGCCCCTTTTTTTGCGTGGCATGCTGAGGGTTTGACCATGGAGTTCGGATAAGGAGATAAGGCGACACGTGGTGAGGCGGCTAACAACTCAATTATTATGCTGATGTGGCGCCGATGTGGCGATGGCGACTGTCGACACTATAGGATTACGACACGTGGCACTTCGTGATTGGCTGACGATGACATGGCGTGTGGTGGCACGTTGACTCGGTCAACTGATGATGTGGATGCTGACGTGGAGTGACACGTGGTACACGTGGCAATGGTGATTTCGGCACCGTAGGATGATGACACGTGGCACAGCGCACGTTAGCATATCGGATGTGATGGTACACGTGGCACGGCGCACGTTAGCAAAGTCAAACTTCTCTGATTCTGACTTGTGGACCCGGCACACGTTAGCATGGACTTGGTGCACGTTAGGCGTCGCGACGCCAAGGGTTTGGGCGTCGTGACGCGCCCAAATTACCAAAATGCCCTTTTTGCCAATTTTCACTGTTTTGCTCCAAATCACCTCTAGAATGTCCTGAAACTTTATTTATCTACAAAATAACACAAAACACATCAAAATATTCATAAAACTCAAGAAACTATACAAAATATTAAGTTAAATGAGTGGGAAATAGTGATAGATTTACCACTCATCAGTATCATCTACACACCAATGTGTATCACATCTCATGGCCCTCAAGAACTCACCTAGCGCTCAAGAGGTAGGTACCATAAGTAAGCCGACTCTGACTATTGAGTTCGTCCAACAAACCAATCATTTTCCTTAGCAAGCATCATTCAATATTTTGTAAACTAAGTTTCTAACATAAATATGACTCAGATGCCATATCAACATTGTGCTTCAGCTACTAATTGTCTAAGTATTTTAGGATTAAATCCAAATACTTTGTGGACACCGCAAAACACAATACTAATACAAAACTTCTAATCTTCGAGGTCACTATGCAACTTCATAAGTATACTTCATAAGTTACAAACTAACTCTACTCTTGTATGGAATCATCTGTGACACTCCCACTTATCTTTCTGACTCTTTATGACGTAGACTGTCTAACGTCATAATTAGACTCAAAAACTAATGTAACCCTAATGGTTGCGGATCTATTCTCCATAATGAGAAACTCATTCTTCATATCACAAAGATAATAAGAACATGTTTCAAGACTCATCTTATGGTCTAGAGGATAATCAAAAATAACTCGTAACAAATTAATTAAAAATTGATATCTCTAATCGCACTCAATATAGTATTCATTATGCCATCATCATATTATGCATAATATTGATTAGACTTCTAATCAATATCTCTTTTGAAAAAAGGAATCATCTTTAACGAAAGATGAATACTACAAAACACAACACTAACTGTCAAACAATTATACTAACTGTCATACAGATAGTCTTGTTGTGTCCAGGAGCATCTCACAAGTCTCTTAGTTTTATATCCTATATAAAACTTTATATCAAATATAATAGAGACTACTCCAACTGCTTTAAATGAGAAAATAAGACTGAGGTAAACCTTTTTACCTCATTATCATCTCATTATTACATTAATAATAACAATGTCATTATGATGTAAAATACTAGAAAGTAATTTGTACGCTCCCACTAACCCTTCAATCTCATATGTATTTTCTATGCTTTGATAAAATCAGACAATCTAACTAATATCAAAATTAGAAAACACAAATTTCTAGAAAGCTCATATGAGTCTACAATAGGCTCTATAAGCTAATATACTGAATTATAATATTAGCATAATACAAACTCCAGGGCCATTCCAAAATGAATTCTTCAAACTAAGAACTCACAATGGATCTCTTATCTGAAGAAACCATTTAGAAACGCCACTTTGTATTCTTTAGCTAAAATATACAATTTAATATCATTATTAACCATCAGATCCTAAATTATTCAATCAGTGCGACTAGAGACAAGTTTCCTCGGAATCTACAATAGATTGCTGAGTATAACTTTTCTCACTGTCATATTATAAATGTCAAACCTTTAATAAGCTCAATGTGCTTTTGCTGCGTAAACCATTTGTACATTTTATGATCGATTCATAATTAAAGCTCAATCAAGTTCCAAACTTGATCGTAGTAAGCTATGAACAATCTTAGATTTATGGTCTATTGCTAAATTCCGGAATCGATATCAAATATCGTTTCCACTATAAGTTATAGGATAATTTTCTTCGATAAGAAAACTACAAAATCATTAAGTATCAAATACTTTGTTAATGATTCTGACATCCTATAGCACTTATATGGAAGTAATAAAAGGGTATTTTCATCTTATTAATTATGTAGTTCTATTTACAGTTTATCACATATTTGACTTCAATAAGTCAAGTCTTTTCTACAATAGTTAACATCCAATGTTACACACTAAGTAATAAACAATTTTATTACTCGAGATCGTAGAAAAGATATTCTATCAAATAGAATACAATATTCTATTAAATAAAATAAATGATAAACTTTTACTCGTACCTCCAAGGTGCAAGTAATATCAATTATACAACCATTATTCAAAAGATAGATTCAAATCTCAAACATTTCAAGATTCGAATTTTCTATTAATACATATCATATACGTAACTGTAGAAACTAATGGAACATTAATTAAAATGATGAATTAGTGTTACTGGAGCATAACCCCAAGAGTATTGAAACTAATTCGGTAACTCTCAATATCAAAAGAATCAAATCATATAAGATTGAATTTCTTCCATCAATCAATTCCATCAATAGGGAATCGTGGAAGAATTAATATTGATGTAAGAATTATATTCTTCGAATAACCTTAGAACTATTGCTATAAATTCATATGTTTGATCGTATCAAACATCCTTGAACAATTCAAAGATTCACAATGAATTTTAAAGATACAATTTTCAAAACTTTTAGATCAATATTTTGAACAAGTCAAAATATTCTATCTGCGTTTCATCAGAAATATGTAACTAAATCACGACAGTTCATTAACTAAGTTACGAAGTAAAGAAAAGTACCTTAAGCAATTTTCAATTCATTAATTACATACATCCAATGTATCAATTTAACAAATTTTCTGGTCTAATGACAGTCATTGGTTAAATGAGATTTAGTCACTTTCCTGAATATAATATTCGTTAAATGAATAAGGATATGTGGAATGATCTCATATTAGACCATCATTTACCATATGGAATTAGCATCCAATACTTACGTGATAAAATCTCATAAAATAATGTTCTAAGTTATTTATTTAACCGAATATTTTTCTTAATGTTTATCTATTCGTTAATGACACTACTAGTCGTTTTAAAATATTAACAACAACTGTTTACAAAGAACCAGTAACTATCAAATAGTCGCAAGTTCTGATATCAAATATCGAAACAATAATTCAACTATATTTTTTAAATAACTAGACGGGAAATCTGATATCCAATATCTACAGTTGTCATATTATGAAAATCAATATTTTCTATACACAACTATACGCATCTTCTTTCTTTAGCTTTATTATTTACTTTCAAATTATTTACAACATTTGCAAATAATCGAAAAACAAATAGTGTCTGACATATGACCTCTGAATGTCACTAAAGCCAAGAAACGTCATTATTAGATAAACAAATACCTAATGAGGTTTTCTTAATGCCAGTGAAGAATCTCGAGACGTGAACCAATTCATGTAAATCGTTACTGCATAAGAAACTATTTTGTCTAGAAGGATTATATCAATATCTATTCTAATCTAGAACTTATTCTAGAAATCTGCAACCATAATTAAAGTCAGAAAACATATATATAATATGCATGCAGTGGATAAAAGTTTAATTCTATCAAACAAATAGAATAAGGAACAACATGAGCGACAATTTACATAATATTACACACCACATAAGTTAAGGATTTTTAACTTAGCAGTGCCTCCCACTACTTTATGCAATACCGTAATCCCTAACGGAAACGAGAATTCAATAATTAAATTGAATTCCATAATGGGAAGTGGACCCCATGAATATATTTCGACTCACAGCTTTGGCACGTTCTCGCCTACGTATATTCATTAGGTAGACATTGTCAATCACACTCACTGTGACTCCTAGGTTCGGTCCTGATCGTTTCTCGTTATGACAGCTTTGGCACGTTCATAGGAGGCGTATCAAGGTTAAACTTGTCAATGACAAACTCAAGCTACCGATGTAGTCCTGACAGCTTTGGCACGTTCAGGATTTCCATTTTCACTTGAATTTGTCTCTTATCATATAAGTTCTACCGGCGCAAATGAACTACCTTCAACTATAACTGCACAACTTTGGCACGTTACAGCCATAGCATCATGAAAATATTTACATCTGTATGGACAAGGCGGACGAAGAAACAAGTATTCCTAATACTAGTCACTTTCTTAAAATCTTATTTAAATCGGGGATTTTCCAACAAAAGATGCTTTTACTTTATTTAATCAAATTAAATAAACACATGCATGTATAAATTAATCATTAAACTAAACATTGAATTTTAAAGGGCTATTCATATCGGGTGTCCATGATCAGACTCGCTCTGATACCATTTTTGTTGGGGTCAAATCAGAGAGGCGCAGCGGAATGAACGCTGTTCGGGCGAAATCGTAGTTTAAAATTTTTAAACTTACGAATAAATTATATAATATCCAATATTAATAATTCATTCATATTTCACCTAAACGTATTTATTCGATATCATATAATGACATAAATAATATAGAAACATTGCGAAACGTTTGGGAAAATGTTTTTCTGCAAAATAGCATAAAACGCGTTTCCGGCCGAACCGACAGACCAATGCTCATAGGGACTGCCCAGGTCAGCCCCCAAAATATTTGGACAGTTCGTGGGCTGCCCGAACAGTGCCAAGTTCACTGTTTGGGCAGCCGTTACCCGCTAGAGTCGTTTTTTCGCCGTTTTCGCATATTTTCACTCCGAAATAATTTCCGATAAATATTTTTCTTGGGCAATTAAAATAAACCAATTTATTATAATCACTCAATAAATAAAAACTGAATTTTTTATCTGAAAAATCAGATTTATCATTAATTGCTTTGAGACCCCAATACTTTGCAAATTAATCATTTTGGTCCTTAAATATTCAAATACATATTTAATTGATTCCAAATCAATCCCAAAATAATTTATACAATTGCAACATAATCCAGAAACTTTTCCAGAAATTCGAAATTGCCCAGTAATTTTCCAGAATTACGAAAACAGCCCAGATTTTCTATTAATTGTAATTTGGCCTAATTTGTTCAAAACACATCAAGATCAAATCCAATCAATCCCAAATTTGACATACATTAAATATACATCAAATTATAGCATATATATGAAAATCCCCAAAATTGGAGTGGGTTAAGAACCTAAATTTCATAAATTACTCAAATTGGGCAATTTACATTAAATTGATAAAATTCAATACTTTAATCTTCAAATTACCACACCAATTAAATCTCACCATCATGAAATAATCAAGAACAATTCTAGGGTAATTATGAATGGTTAATTACTCTAAAATGACAATTTAATTTTCTAATTAATTTATTAGTTAATTACAATAATAAGCAAATAAATTAATCATACATGTTTAACACCTTCAAACAAGTTTCCAACAAATTTAATCACAAACTAAAAGAGTAGAGACATCAACTTAGCAACACAAATTGATGCTAAGATTAATTGAAATAATTTTCATGTTGAAGGAAGTTGAGGAATACTTACCAATTTTCAAAAATGCTCAAGTTTCCTTTTGTTTTTTCCCTTCAAAAATGCTCTTAACTCCTTTTGCAATTTTTTAAACTTGTTTTTGCTCACTGGAAGCACAGAACCACAAACCAATTTGTATCCCTTTAATTGTTCATAATGGACGAAAAATATTAACAAAATAATAACATTTTATTTCAATTTGTTTAATTTTCATTAGTCCACCTTTTATTTACTTTAATAAAGCAAATCAAAAAGTGTTCCAATGTAATAAGGACATTTTCCAACTTTAATAAAGAAAATCATTATTAAGATATTTATTTATTATTAATTTTAATTATAACAATTAAATAATTAAATAATTAAAAAAAAATATTTCAAATATATGTATTATATTTACATTAAATATCTCAAATACATATATTAATGATATATGCCAAATATCACAAATTGATATTTAATTAATGTGTATTTAATAAAATCAAGTATTAAATACAAATACACATTAATTCGGAAATGACCGTTAGGCCCCGATTGCATGTATTTTTCGTTTAACCATTAAACGAGTTATAAATAATCAATATTATTCATAACAGTTGCCCTAGTGCTCTACGAGTATATTTCATTAGTGAGACTCTCTACATTCAGGCATATCCGTCACGAAATCTAATTTCGTGTCCATAATTCACCCACCCGTAAATTATGACGACCACAGATAAACTCACTGAATCATACAGGTCGAGGTCACTGCATACGTATAATCTCTCCGTCACAGGTATCCGGATTATCCCAAAGATATAGATATAAACGTCAAATCTCTATAGGAATAATCACATCGACGTATCTATTAGCAATCTCTAAATTAACATTCGAAACTCACTTCTGAATTGTACTATGGCCATAGATTTAACAGATTGCTAATCACATGATGGACTACCTATGCTATGTACACAGAACTGACGGATCATTTCTTGATACACATAGGATATCATGAGCATGAGTCCACACCCAACGAACAGGCGGAGGTCTGATCTAAATAGATCGGTGACGTGATTACCATCTAAGTGTGGAGGATAACTCATATATCCACAGTGGTATCTCAAGTCAAAGAATCACTATGCTACTCAACCCGAGAAGATTCTTATTGACGTTGGTGTACCATCTATTAGGAAATCATCGGTGAGTCGTTCAGTGTTTATCAAATAAATACCTACACGTCTATACGAGTCTCCCAAGACTCATGGTTCATTGGGATAAACCATCGGACCAAGTCCGATATACGACATGTACTGGTCTCAACGGATTTTACTAACCGACCTGTGTCAGTAAATCTTGACTAGGAACTTAATTTAAGGATATACGACTTATAGTGACACTTCCCAATGTCAATTACAAGCTATGTTGTAACTGTGCACTACGTTGTAAATCCTAGGGTCGTTGTCTAATATATATACATATCACTAAACTAAATTTAGTTTCAATCTAATCAATCTAATCGAAATTAGATCGAATACGTATATAAAAGACAAGAGGTGCTTCCATTAAATTAGTAATATTATGGAAAAAGGTATTACTCGTATTTGTGAATCAGACATAAATACGATCCGGATTGGAGCTCAGAGCACCAACCCTAACATAGACATAAGATATTTATATACATTAGAGTCCTAGGCTCATAGATAAATAGAATATGCAACCATATCACCATAATCAGAAAGGCCTCAGGGTAAGTTCCCACCCTCCCAACCCTCGTTAGGTAACAATAGCAGAGATGTACCTTGTAGGTTGCCTCAAGATACTCTCAGAAGTAAATGAAAGTATAGTGAAAGAGGACCGGAACATAAGACCTTCAGAAGTAGTTTAAGAACATGATAAAAGTGAAAGACAACTTTAAGATAAAGACTTCGGAAAGAAGTGGTTCAGATGGAGCAGTGCAAAGATAAAGTAGTGATCAAGTAACGATTGAGATTCAAAAGAACTAGTGTCAGACAAAAGAATAGGATGAAGCAGGAGACAGAGACATAAGCCACATAAGTTATCAGTATAGTATAGGATAAAGTAAGAGACAAATGAATTCTAAAAAAAATTAAGGAAGTAAAATGGTCAAGGTGCAACAACAGTTGGATAGAATACCTGGTAAACAAAGACCAAAATTACGCACTGCTTTAGTTATGGATTTTTAACCATCAATATTTCCCACTACTTTTCGTAATACCGTAATCCCCAACGGAGTATGGGAATTCAATAATTAAATCGAATTCCATAGTGAGAGTAGGATCCCTTGAATATATTTCGACTCACAGCTTTGGCACGGTCTCGCCTACATATATTCATTTGGTAGACAACTCAATGTCAATCACTCATCAGTGACTCCTGATTTTGGTCCTGACCGTTTCTCATTATGACAGCTTTGGCAAGGTCACAATGAGGGGTATCAATGCTTCACTTGTCAATGACAAACTCAAGCTACCGATGTAGTCCTGACAGCTTTAGCATATTCAGGATTTCCACTTTCACTTGAATTTGTCTAGTATCAATATACAACCGGCATGGATAAAATACCATAACCTACACCCTCACAGCTTTGGCACGATCTCGGATGCAGTTATAAAAAGATACCTATAAATCGTATTGACAAGATGGACCAAGAAACATGCATCCAATACACATTACTTTACAGCCTTATTTTAAGCGGGGATTTTCCTCAGGAAGCTATACTCTACATCAAATGCAGAATTTTAATCTAAATCATTTTCTAAACAATTCAATTCTACCAATAGAAAACATAACTTAATTTAATGATTAAATTTCTGTTACGTTTCCCGTTAGTGTGGAATCGAAAAGTCAAGAAACATATAGACTACATGCATGTGCGAACATCAAAATTGGATCACATATCATATATCGAGCATGACTACTGTAATTTATGAAGAATCAAACCTGCTCTGATACCATTTTTGTTGGGGTTTTGGGCGAAGGGCGCAGCGGAAGCGCGGTTCGGGCGAAATCGTAATTTTAAAACTTTTTCAAATAACCAAATAAATTATTCAATTTCTAATATGAATAATTTATTCATATTTCAACTAAACCTATTTATTCGATATCAAATAGCGACATAAATATAAAGGAAATGTCGCGAAACCTTTACGAAAAATATTTTTCCGTAAAAAGACGTAAAACACGTTTTTGACCGAACTGACCACCCGACACTTATGGAGACTGCCCAGTTCATCCCCAATAGTGTTAGGGCAGTTCATGGGCTGCTCGAACAGTGAAAAATTCACTATTTGGACAGCCGTAACCCAGTTGGCTCAAAAGTCACCCGGTAACCCCGTTTTTGGCCGTTTTCGCTTATTTTAACTCGGAAACAATTTCCGGCAATTTTTCCAACACCCAAAACACATCCAAAACATTCACAAAACACATTTTTCATCAAAAAAATAAGTAAGCTTCCAGATCTGATCCAGAAATCATTTTTCCCAAATTTCATGCTTTAAATCCATTTTTCAAGATTAATCCAATTAATCCACAACACCAATCGAAGTCACTACACATGAAGCACCCAAGAATAATTATAGGTGTTACAAGAGTGGTCAAAACACTCTAGAATGAAAACATGTCATCAAATGAACAAATTGGACAATGATTACACTAATTCCATCCAAAACTACTTCACACATGCATCAACACTTCCAATTCATTACACAACCAAAAGCCCAAAGTTTTCAGAATTAAAGGAATCGTAGAACCTTTCTAGATCATCAAGAAACAAGAAACTAAATTTCCAAGCTTAGGGTTAAACTAGATTACCTTTAATCTCTTGTTTCCTAAACCCTTTTCCTTGATTTTTCTTCATTTCTTCATGGATTCTTCAAACCAAATTTGAGACCCATTTCTAATTGAGGCTCTCGGCCATGGTGATTGATGATATGAGAAAAAAAAAAATTTCTAAATTAAAAGGAAGTGACCGACTTTAGTAGGGGCAATAAGGTCATTTTGTACAAATTAATCCAATTAATTAAAGTAAACTTTACATTAACAAATCCTATTTGGACATGTAAAGATTAATCAAAACATGCCATGTGAACCAATAATAATTGGACAAATTTCATAACATTTATGAAAAAAGTTTATTAATTAATCATTTAAATATTTAACAATTAAATATCCAAATAATCAATTAATATAATTATTATATATATGTATTTTTATTTTTAATAAATAACAAATACAAATATTTATGGCATGTGTCAAAATCTCATTTGACAAATAATTAATGTGTATCTAATCGTATTATGTATCAAATACAAATACCCAATAATTACGATTGGCCAAAATCCCCTAATGCATTGTAATCGTTTAACCGATTTAACGATTCGAATTAACTCACTTAATCCGATGAAGTATTATGAATAATTCATATTATTCATATCGCGTTGCCCAAGTGCTTAACGAGTACACTTCATATTGTGGGACTCTCTAAGTTTAGGTTTATCCATCACTAAATCTAATTTCGTGTCTGGTGAGCGGAAAATATATCAATATTTACCGCCCATTTTACTTAATATTTTGTTTAGTTTCTCGGGTTTGATGAACCTTTTGATGTGTTTTAGTTTATTTTGCAGATAAATAATATTGGGACACAATGAAATCATTTAGGATGAAATGTGGGTCAAATAAGGGAAAATATTGGACTTGACATATTAATTTTGGAGATTGGAAACATGAAAGGACGTTTTAACGAAGTGCAGTTTCGGAAATTCCAGTTTTACGCAACTGTCGTATTTTGAGCATAATGTTTTACTCCGATATTGGATTTAGCTGATTCAAGTTTCAGATTAAATAAGACTCAATGATCTACAACTTTAAAGACCAAAATAATTTCGAATTCTGAAGATTTCATGACTGAAATTGATGAAACATCCATAATGTGTTATGTGTAATTATTAAAGTCATTTTCAAAGTAAAAAATAAATAAATAAATAAATAATAAAAATAGTCAAGCTCCCACCAAACATGATAGAAATTAATAATGGATTTGGTGGAGCAATTAGTGGAGAAATTATTGGAGCAATTAGTGGAGGATTTGGTGGAGCTTTTGGTGGATGATTTGATGGAGGTAAAATTTTGCCTATAAATATCAAGCCATTTCATTTGTAAATTCATACTTTCTTCTTTGAAATTACTTATGAATAACTAAGAAGATTGTATCTTGTTTGTTTATTAACAGCTTTCATTATTTAATTTCACCTTTTGCACTTTCTTTTCCTTACTTTTCAGTCTTTATTTTCTGCAATTTACTTTTACGCACAATAATTTCATTTCTTTACTTTTCAGCAATTTACTTTTCAGTAATGGAGAGGTAACTCCCCCTTCATGAGGTAAAAGGTAAGACTCTTAATACTAATATTTAGATTAATCTCCCATAAATATAATATATAAACTAATTAAAACGTGACTTAATGAGGATAACGCCTTATGATCGGTTGGTAAATATTGAAATTGGTTTTAACCTGACTAAACTGGATACTGCCTGATTGGTCGGTTGGTAATTAATTATAAATTTGACTTAATCTAGATACCGTCTATATGGCTGGTTGGTAATTATCATGCAAAGTTAATATATTATATTAAGGGAGATATCTAAAATAGAAGTAATAAAAGTGGATATTTTTACCTCAGCATTTTCTTTTATTGTACTTTTACTTTATTTACTTTCAGCATTTACTTTTCAGCAATTTACTTTTCAGTATTTACTTTTCAACATTTAATTTTCAGTATTAATTTTCAGCATTTACTTTCCGTTATTTACTTTTCAGTATTTAATTTCCCGTAATTTACTTTATGTCTTTTATTTAAGATTTTACTGCCCATAAATATGTGTCGTAACTAAGTCAGTTATCTGAGGTTGTGATGAATTCCAATATCACCAGTTAATAAGGGGTTATTTTATGGTTTGGGTAATTTAAAGGTTTATTTATTGAGCCTTAGTCTTAATGCTTTTTGTTAACTGGCCATTAATAAGATTGATTCGGTAAACTTGAAATGAACTTGGAAAAGGGATTTTAGGTTTAAACCATAGACTCAATAGCCCACGATCTTCTTTGAGGATAGATAACCCTTTAATAGATTTCCTTAGAGGATAGGAATATACCTGTCGGGCGGGGGTAGCCATAATTGGAACTTAATCTTAATGAATTCAGATAACTTGGTTGACATAGGAATATGATTAATTAAGTTACACTGGGTATTTGTATATGACCATCGGAAGAGGCTTTTGCATAATTTCGTGTTCCAGGTTAATAAACCGATATATTACACAAACGTAAAATAACAACTTCATCTTTTAAAAGATATTGGAAAGATTCAAAACCCTGGATAGTTTTATAATATTTAATTTTCCTCAATTTTTTTTGCGTAATTTTATTTTCTGTTTTAAGTTTAAAGTCACCACCCAATCAAACAATCAATCCATTAGATACCTGTAAAAATTTGGCTTCATTAATTAATATCTTAGGTATTAAGTCCTCGTGGGATCGATACTTCTTATACTACTTGAACGATACGAGCGCTTGAGTGTGATTATGCGGGTCAAGTTTTTGGCGCCGTTGCCGGTGACTTATTTAGCTTTCACTATTAGTTTTGGGGTTGGATACTTTACTTGTATCTAATTTCTTTTTACTTATTGTTTTTGTTTTCTTATGTTTCAGGTTCTCAGTCACTACATGAGACGAACCAGAAGCTTTAAACTCCGACCGCTTGACCCAGAGATTGAAAGAACCATCAGACAGTTAATAATGGAAAGGCGAGAGGCCAAGAAGCAATCGTTAATATGGAACCTGAACCTTTAGAAGTTACACCACCAATTCTCATTCGAGACAGAACCATTCCAGTGGTGGATGGCTTCATTTCTTGTATTGTACTTCCTCCCTTACCAGCAAATGCATGTGACATCAAAACATGCATTCAGATGATTCAGCAGTCAGTTCAGTTCGGAGGGAATACAACTAAAGATCCTAATTCCCATATCAATAACTTCCTGAAAGTTTGCGGTACTTGATGAGTGGTATTTATATCACTATTTCCCACTCATTTAACCTAATATTTTGTATAGTTTCTTGAGTTTTGTGAACGTTTTGATATGTTTTGTGTTATTTTGTAGATAAATAAAGTTTGGAAAGCATTGGAGGCAATTTGGGGCAAAAACGGACAAAAATGCGTCAACAGGGATATTTTGGTCTTTTGCGCGTCGCGACGCCCAGACTTCCGCGTCGCGACGTCTAAAATACGCCAAACAGTGCTAACGTACGCCGGGTCCACAAATCAGAATCTGAGAAAAGTTTGACTTTGCTAAAATGCGCCGTGCCACGTGTCACCATCACAGCCGACCTGCTAACATGCGCCGTGCCACGTGTCATCATCATATGCTGCCGACACTCAGAGTTGACACGTGTCGCCTCGTCATCAGCCATGTCATCGGTCAAAAAGTCAACTTCGCCATGTGTCACGCCACGTCATCCGCCACGTCACAAGGTCAACCAAGTCAACTTGCCACGTCAGCATCCGCCAATCACAGCGTGACACGTGTCGACACGTGTCGCAATTCTATGGTGCCGACAGTCTCTTTCCCACGTGTCGCCACATCGTCGCCACGTCAGCATCAATAATTGAGTATCCTATCCTTATCTGACACGTGGCGGATAAGAATCTCAGCGACCAATCAGAAGCCGCCACGTGTCACAATAATTGAAGCCCAACCACTCTGCCACGTGTCACCTTATCACCTTATCCAGAATCTTCAAACCAGCGAACCAGAGCGTGCCACGTCGACAAATACGGCGTCGCGACGCTGAGGACCTGGCGTCGCGACGCTGGATCCTACCGAGGCCTATAAATTGAGCTCGAGATTTCAGAATTCAGTGCACCTTCCTCTCTCTTCAATTCCTTCTAAAGAGAGAGTTTCTCTCTCTAGATTCTTTAGTTTTTTTTTTTAGTTTTTTTTATTTTTAGTTTTTAGTTTTGTAAATAATTTTAATTACGTTTTGTAATAATAGTAATTTAATTTTTACTTTTTACAGGTTTTACTATTTACCATGAGGAGGTAACTTCTCCAGCTAGGGTGAAAGGTAATTCTTTTACTGTTACTATTTAGATTAATCTCCCTTAAAAATAATATATTCACTATTTAAAATATTGACTTAAAAAGGATACCGCCAGATTGGTCGGTTGGTAATTCATTTTAATCTGGTTTAAACCTGACTAATAAAGGATACCGCCAGATTGGTCGGTTGGTAATTTAATTTTAGTTCCGCCTTTATGGCTGGTTGGACTTAGAATCACAAGTTTATATATTATTTTATGGGAGATATCTAAATTAGTAGTAGTAAAAGTAATTCCTTTTACCTTAGCATTTTATTTTATTTTACTTTTCAGTTTTACTTTATGTCTTTTACTTTTCAGTATTTTTACTTTATGTCTTTTACTTTTATGTTTTTACTAGCCCTAGTTATGTGTTAGTTATCTGGGGTTGTGATGAATTCTAATATCACCGGTTTATAAGGGTTTTTTATAGTTTGGGTAATTTAAAGGTCTACTTATTAAGTCTTAAGCTTAATGCTTCTTGTTGTCTGATCACCAATAAGATTGATGTGGTAAATCTAAAATGAACTAGACATAGGGATTTTAGGTTTCAGCCTTAGACTTAATAGCCCACGATCTTCCTTGAGGATAGATAACCTTTAATAGATTTCCTTACAGGATAGGAATATACCTGTCGGCGGGGGTAGCCATAATTGGAACTAAACTTAATGAATCCAGATAATTTGGTTGACATAGACATATGGTTCAATTGGGTTAAACTGGGTATTTGCGTCTGACCATCGACAGAGGCTTTTGTATAATTTAGTGTTCCAGGTTAGTAAACTGATTTATTACACAAACATAAATTACTTGGCGCCGTTGCCGGGGACTTATATTTCTTGAGTTGTTAATTTTGAAGCTATCTAATTTACTTGTATCTAATTTTCTTTATTTTTATCTGTAATTTTTATTTCTTTCTTTTTCAGGTGATTGAAAAATGGAACACTACTGGGAGATTGAGAGATTACGAGCTTTACAAGAAGATACACCCCACATCTGGGAGCAACAGTCCGGTTTTCTGAGGCCTGTTGTCCAGCCCAACAATTATCACTGGATGCCAGAACCAAACAATTCTACATTTGCTCAACAGAACGAAATGGGAAGATGTGTAATATGTGATAGTAACCACCCGAGCGATCAATGTATACCGTTCAGAGTGGCAGAATTTTTTAGAATCATTCAAAGTATGAAAAACCATCACATTTTCCATCTTATCCACCATCCATATGCGATTTTCAACAACAACCAGAACCATCAGAGGAGATCAGTTGTTAAACATGCTCAAAGATATGTTCGAGAAACAAAAGTTGGATGAAATGCTTGAAACAAACCAGAAACAATTTGAAAGTATTCAGAGACAATCAGAATTCATTCAGAGGATGACAGATCAAATGAGACAATTCACAGAAAACCAGAACTACATACCTCAAGAAACAGTTTCAGATGACACTGATGAAGCCTTCGAGTACCAATCTTTTCACAATGACACTTCAACAGAGGAGGAGGCTGAGCAGTATCAACAACCAGAGGTATCAGTTCAGGAGCCCGAACCGACAAAGTCTCTATTTGACTTTTATTATTCAGATTCTGACGAGGATGAAGCTGATCTATTTGTACCAACTGCACCAACAACGGAGGATCAAACATTCAATCCTCAAAATGAAGATCTTGGAGCATGCTTTACCATGATGTTTG
Organism: Zanthoxylum bungeanum; assembly: GCA_019454045.1. Classification (NCBI taxonomy): domain Eukaryota; kingdom Viridiplantae; phylum Streptophyta; class Magnoliopsida; order Sapindales; family Rutaceae; genus Zanthoxylum; species Zanthoxylum bungeanum. The sequence goes on along the minus strand of SKCR01023989.1, from coordinate 56,271 downwards.
ATGAAGATCTACCTGAACCATCCATTCCAGTCGTATCAGAGGATGAAAACCTAATGTCAGAAACATCTTTACATCCTCAGGCAGATACTTATGGAGCATGTATTTCAAAGATGACAGATGAAGAGCTGAATACAAAAATTTTACAATACATCTGTGAAGAAAAGGTGGAGCAAGAAGCAAAGCAAATGGAGGAGCAAATGTCTGACCTTAATAAAGATCCAGAACATTCAGGAGAAACATCGCTGTTTTGGGGAGTACAAATCAAAGATATCAACCAGAAGCTTGACAGAATGGAATTTCCATTCCAAGTCAAGCACCATACGAGACCTCCTGATTTTCTTTCTTTCTTTGTAGGAACCATTGGAGCAACAAAGATAAAAAAGGTGGCACGAGCACTGAATGAGACAAAATTCTTTTTGCCACTTTACCGTTGGAAGAGACCCTTCAAAAGCAACGCACATGGGAATGTCTTTAATAGGACATCCAAAACAACATTGAAACCTCCTTAACAGATGAATTTCAGTCACGTCTGGCTGAAGACGAAAAATTTAGCGCTAGCAGGGAGGCAACCCATGCTATTTGTTGTAATTTATTTTTTTGTGTGAACTTTTTAATTTTGTGTGTTAGTTTTGCAGGAAAAATAAAAACGGAATTTTTCAGGACAAAGCAAGCCAGTGCAAGCGGGAATTTTTTTTTTTACAAAATAAAAATTTGACAAAATCACGAAGATACAAAGTCAATCCAGAAGAGACGGCCAAGTAAGGAGACATCTCTTGGAACGTGTCCCTATGGATCTATCAGTCGCAAGACTTGGTTTTGCCAAAAAAAAAAAATAATAATAATAAAAAATAAAAAAATCCTGCATCAAAACCTTAACCCTAAAGAACCGAGTGTCGCGACGCTGACTCAATTCAGAGACACAAAACAGGGCGCTGGCAGCATCTCCTTTCACTCTTCATCTTCTTCATCCTCAACCACCGTCCATCACCATCAAAACCAAGCTTCGCCGAATCCACCGAGATCCACCAGCCGCATCAACAACCACCGCGAGCCACCCCTTGCCGTGACCGAAACCCACCATCCACCGAACCGAAACCGAGCCGTGTCAAACCACCATCACCGAGAGATCTACCGCCGAGTTCACCCACTGCAGAGCCACCACCGCCGAGAACCAACCAAAACCAAACAAAACCAAGACCCATGGCAGAGCTTCAAACCTTCGAACAAGATTCACCCAATCCGAGAGCCATCGTCGAGATCCACCAATACTGCAACTGTCTCGCCTGAACCGCACCACCACCGCCAAGACCACCACTGCCAGCAACTGATTCGGCCAAGTCACAATCCGAGCAACACAACACCAGAAGCCATGAACCACCGTCACAGCCACCTAATCTTCACTGCCGAGAGTACCACCACTGCCAAAATCAAAACTGAAATTATGGTAATAATTTGATAAAAATTTTGATTTGGTAATTGGGATTGAATTCGGTGATTTGGTTGATTGTGACTTGGTATTGCGAGAATTGAAATTACGAAGTGTTGATATTTGACAAATTGATTCGTAGTAATTGGGGGCGAAGTATGGAGACAGATTGATATTTGGAGTGTTTGGTGATTGAGTATTTTGTGTTGTTGAGGATTTTTGAAAAAAAACAGAGGAGATTCTGCCGAAATTTCAAAAAAATGCCGAAGAGATCAAGGGGTTCTACATCTGCACAACCTGATTTTGATAGGTATAAGTTTGTCTCAGCAGCTGCTGAGCAGCGCTATGAGCAGGGATTGACTAAGATGGTCGGGATCATTGAGAGAGGATTTGAGATTCCCTCTATTTTCTTTTATTGTACTTTTACTTTATTTACTTTTCATCAATTTACTTTCAGCATTTACTTTTCAGCAATTTACTTTCAGCATTTACTTTTCAACATTTAATTTTCAGTATTTAATTTTCAGCATTTACTTTCCGTTATTTACTTTTCAGTATTTAATTTCCAGTAATTTACTTTATGTCTTTTATTTTAAATAAGATTTTACTACCCGTAAATATGTGTCGTAACTAAGTCAGTTATCTGAGGTTGTGATGAATTCTAATATCACCAATTAATAAGGGGTTATTTTATGGTTTGGGTAATTTAAAGGTTTATTTATTGAGCCTTAGTCTTAATGCTCTTGTTAAATGGCCATTAATAAGATTGATTCGGTAAACTTGAAATGAACTTGGAAAAGGGATTTTAGGTTTAAACCCTAGACTCAATAGCCCACGATCTTCCTTGAGGATAGATAACTCTTTAATAGATTTCCTTACAGGATATGAATATACCTGTAGGGCGGGGGTAGCCATAATTGGAACTTAATCTTAATGAATTCAGATAACTTGGTTGACATAGGAATATGATTAATTAAGTTACATTGAGTATTTGTATCTGACCATCGGAAGAGGCTTTTGCATAATTTCGTGTTCCAGGTTAATAAACCGATATATTACACAAACGTAAAATAACAACTTCATATTTTAAAAGATATTGGAAAGATTCACAACCCTGGATAGTTTTATAATATTGAATTTTCCTCGATTTCCTTTTGCACAATTTTATTTTCTGTTTTAAGTTTAAAGTCACCACCCAATCAAACAATCAATTCATTAGATACTTGTAAAAATTTGGCTTCATTAATTAATAGCTTAGGTATAAAGTCCTCGTGGGATCGATACTTTTTATATTACTTGAACGATACGTGCGCTTGCATTATACGCATGTGATTACGCAGGTCAGTGTCCATAATTCACCCACTCATGAATTATGACGACCATAGATAATCTCGCTAAACTATGTAAGTCGAGGTCATTGCATACGTATAATCCCTCTGTCACAGGCTATCCATATTATACCTGGAATATAGATGAAAATGTCAAATTCGTTCGGTATAATATAGTCGACTTTTAATTTACAATCTCATAATAACACTCGCAACTGATTTCCAAAGTTATACCACGGCCATGGATTTACTAGATCGTAAAAACTTAAGGATGCCTATTCCTTGTACACAAGACTGACAGATCTTATCTTGATACGCACTGGATATCATGAGAATCAGTGCACACCCAACGAACAGGCGGATGTCTGATCATGAATAGATCGGTGACGTGACTGCCATCAAAGTGTGGAGGATAACTCATATATCCCACTGTGGTATCTCAAGTCGAAGGAACAATATGCTCGCTCAACTCGTGAAGATTCCTAGACGTTGGTGTACCATCTATTAGAAAATCTTCAGTGAGTCGTTCACTGTTTATGAAAGAAACACTTACATATCTATACGATTTTCCGAGACTCATGGTTCATTGGGATAAACCATCGGACCAAGTCACGATATACGACATGTACTGGTCTCATTGGATTTTACTAACTGACCCGTGTTAGTAAATCTTGACCAGGAACTTTATTTAAGGATATACATCTTATAGTGCGCTTCCCAATGTCAATTACAAACTACGTTGTAACTGCACACTACATTGTAAATCATAGGGCCTTTGTCTAATATACATGTATCACTAAACCAGATTTAGTTTCAATCTAATCGTAATTAGATCGAATATGTGTATAAAAGACAAGAGGTGCTACCATTAAATAAGTAATATTACGGAAAATGGAATTGCTCGTATTCATGAATTGGAGATAAATATGATCCGGATTGGCACTCCGAGCACCAACCCTAACAATTTCCCCCACTTGCTTTATTTCTAATCCACGGTATCATATACACATCTCAATGTATATCACATACTCATGGCCCTCAAGAGCTCCCCTAGCACTTTAGAGGTAGGCAACAATAAGTAAGCCTGCTTTAATTAATTGAGTCCGTCCAACAAACTCAAACGTTTTCCTAGCCATCATCAATCATATTTTATAGAATCTGAATTCCACATCAATATGACTCAGACGTTGTATCAGTATAGAGCTATAGCTACTAAGTTGTCTATGTATTTAGAAATCAAATACAAATACTATGAGACAACTACAAGCACAACCCTAATATGAAAACTTCTAATCTATAGGGTCATAATGCAACTTCATAAGTCAATACTTCATAAGTTGCAACTGATTGCACTAATTTAGTATAATCAATGGTGACACTCCCACTGCATATTTTCTGACTTTATATGCATAGACCATCTAATGTCATAATTAGGATCAAAACTAATCTGACCTTATAGTTGCAGACTAAATTCTCCATGAATTAGAAACTCGTTATTAATATCTTAAAGATTATAAAGAACATGTTTCAATATTCATCTTATAGTCTACATCATATCAAAATAACTCATAACAATTACGATTAAATTGATATCTTAATCGCACATAATATAACATTCATTAGCTATCATCCTATGATGCATAAGATTGACTAGACATTCTAATCAATCTTGCTTTCGACAAAGGTATCATCCTTTACGAAGGACGAATACTATATATATAAAAGATACGCTAACTGTCAAACAATTATACTAACTGTCATACAGATAGTCTTACTATGTCTATTATTAGATCATATCTAATAAGCGACTAATGGGAATATCTCACAAGTCTATTAGTTTTATATCATATATAAGACTTTATATCAAATATAACAGAGACTACTCTCACTGCATTCAAGGAGAAAAGAAGACTTAGGAGATATACAATACTAGAAATAAATTTGTACGCTCCCACCGACCCTACTATCATACATACATTCTCTATATTTTGATAAAATCAGACAATCTGACTGTATCAAAAATATAGAACACAGATTTTCGGAAAGCTTATCTAAGTCTACAATACGCTCTATAAGCTAGTATATCAAACTTTGATCTCAGCAGAATACAAACTCTAGGGCCATTCTAGAATGAACTCTTCAAACAAAGAAATCACGACGGATCTCTCATTCGAAGAAAACATTCAAGAACGCCACTTTGCATTCTTTAGCCAAAATATAGTTTAATATCAACATTAACGAAAAGATCTTTAATTGTTCAATTAGTGTGACTAGAGACAAGTTTTCTCAGAATTTACACTAGAATATTGAGCACAACCTTTCTCATTGTCATACTATAAAGGACAATCTTTTATCAAGCTCACTTTGCTTTTGCTGTGCAAATAATTTGCACATTTTATGAACAATTCATAACAAAAGTCTAATCAAGTTCAAAAATTGATCGTAGTAAGCTATGAATAATTTTATATTTATGATTCAATGCTAACTTCCGAAATCGATATCAAATATCGCTCCCGCTATAAGTTATATGATAATTTTCTTCGATAAGAAAACAACAGAACCATAGAGTATCAAATACTTTGTAAATGATTCTGACATCCTATTGAACTTATAGGAATATATCTAAGGGTCATTTCATCTTATTAATTATGTAATTCCATTACAGTTTATCACTCTCATATTTAACTTCACTAAGCCAAGTCTTTTCTACAATCATTAACATATGATGTTATACACAAGTGATAAAATAATTTTATTACTCGTGATCGTAGAAAAGATATTCTATCAAATAGAATACAATATTCTATTAAATAGAATAAATGATAAACCTTACTTGTACCTCCGAGGCGCAAGTACTTTCAATTTTATAACCATTATATAAAAAGAAAGATTCAAATCTCAAACTTTTTAAGATTCGAATTTTCTATTATACATATCATGTATGTAATTGTATAAACGAATGGAACCTTAATTAAATAGATGAATCAGTGTTACTGGAGCATAACCCCAATAGTATTGAAAACTAATTCGGTAACACTCAATATCAACGAATCAAATCATATAAGATTCAATTACTCCTACTGACCAAATCCATTAAGATGGAATCATGGAAGTTTAACATTGAGTAAGAATCACATTAATTAAATAACTATAGAACTAATTGCCTTAAATTCATTTATTTGATCATATTAAATATCTTTGAACAATTCAAAGACTCACAATGAATTTTGAAGATACAGTTTTCAACACTTCAAATAGAATATCTTTGAACCATTCAAAATATTCTATCCGTATTTCATCAGAAACATACTGAAAGTTCTCGAACAATTCAAGACGGTCAATGTGTACTATTTTAGAAACATGTAACCAAGTAATGAAAAATCATTTACTAAGTTACAAAGTAAAGAAAACAATTTAAGGCAATTTCTAATTCATTAAACTACATACATTCAATCTATTAGTCTAATAAATCTTGTGGTCCAATGACGATCAATGGTTAAATGAGATTTAATCACATCCGGAATACAATATTCATTAAATGGATAAGAATATATAGTGTGATCTCGTATCAGACCATCCTTTACCATAAGGAATAAGCATCTAATGCTTATGTGATAAAATCTCATAAAGCATTGTTCTACTTTATTTAGTTAACCGAATATTTTCTTAATGTTTATCTTTTCATTAATGACACTACTAGTCATATTAAAATATATAAAAATTGTTTATATAGAACAAGTAACTATCTGATAGTCACAAGTTATGATATCAAATATCAAAACAGTTATTAATATTATTTTAATTAACTAGACGGGAAATCTGGTAACCAATACATATAGTTGTTGTATTATGAGAATCGATATTCTTTATACACAACTATACGTCTCTCTTTTCTTAAGCTTTATAATTTGCGTTCAATTATTCACAACAATTTCAAATGATTGATTAACAAACTGTGTTAGACACGTGACTTCTCAAAGTCACTAAAGCCAAAAAAACGTCATTAAAAGATAAACAAATACAAAATGGATTTTCTTAATGCCAGTCAAGAATCTCGAAACATTAATTGATTCGTTCAATTCTTACTGCATAAGAAACTATTCTTACTAGATAACTATATCCAAAACAGATATCTATTTTGATTACTAAACGTGACTTAGTAACTAAGTCACTAACCATCTTGTTTTTTCAAGAAAATCAGAACAATAGTTCCCGATGGTTTGAACTAATCTAACATTATCTAAGTCTACTGTCTTTCTAGAACCTATTCTAGAACTACGCAACCATAAGTAAAGTCATAACCTATCTAAGTAATAAGCATGCAGTGGATTAGAAGTATAATTTCATAAACAATATAGAATAAAAAGAAAACGAAGCAGAATTTTCCATAAAATTACGCACTACTTTAGTTATGGATTTTAAACCCAGCAGTGTTTCATAATACCGTAATCCCAAATGGAGAACGAGAATTCAATAATTAAATCAAATTCCATAGTGAGAGTAGGATCCCTTGAATATATTTCGACTCACAGCTTTGACACGGTCTCGCCTACGTATATTCATTTGGTAGATAACTCATTGTCAATCACTCATCAGTGACTCCTGATTTTGGTCCTGACCGTTTCTCATTATGACGGCTTTGGCAGGTCACAATGAGGCGTATCAAGGCTTCTTCCTTAATAGCACTAATTATGGGGGATGGTTGTGATTTACATTTTTCCTTCCCATATTAGTGCAATAACCAATAATGGGTATGGTGTTATATAGTTTTTGATAATTTTGTTGAGCTATTGCAATTTTGCTAAAGTCTGAACTAGTATTCTTCAAAAGCAACAAAAATGTTGCTTCGTTATGTTGCTAATCAATCATATTAAAAACAAACTATAGTGCTATATAAAAAACATATAGTGCTACATTCATACACCTTATTCCAGATGATAATGAAATATAAAAACTCTAAAAAATTAGTTTTTATGTTTTGATATACATATTTAGCGATATTTAATTTAAATTCAGTATTTGCTTTTAATATCATGTCGTGTTAATCGAAACATCTAACTTATTTCATCATTTTTAACTATTAGCCTTTTCTATTATTATAATAATTTTATATATTTTCTCTTAATCTATTAGCCAATTTATATTTTTCTTTACTAAAGATTGCTACGAACTATATTTTTCATAAGCTGACTAGAGGAAAGCGACTTGGAACCATCCTACTGACTTAGATGGATTGCTACGATATATATTATATTTGGAAGCAAATCAGTTATACCTCTTCTTGTATTATGAAATCCAAGCTTGCATTACATTTATTTAATAACATATGGTATTTCATTCAAATTTGTTATCCTACATGAAAAATGAATTTTAAAAATCTGAAAAAATTTATAGTCAAATTTTGATATACATATTTAAAGATAATTAATTTGCATTAACTATTGATTTTAATATCAGGTCGTGGTAATTGAATCATCTATTTAATGACATCATTTTTAATTATTATCTTTTCTGCAAGAATTTTATATTTTTCTCATTCTTTATTAGCCAAGTTTTATTCTTCTATTTTAAAGGTTGCCATGAACTATATGCTCTTACAAAATTAGACAAAATTTATATATACTGGGACAAGTTTTAGATAATTATATTTTTCATAAGCGGACTAGCAGGAAGAGATTTGGTAATATCATATTACTCGGATGGACAATATTATGGCATGTGACTTTTTGTTATTAATGTCACACTAATCAAATAAGTATGTGATTTTTTGGAGTAAGTCCCATTTGATGCCTTGCAATCAATGTGGCAGAATGACTCATACTCTGTGATTTTAATTTGCTTTGATTAAAGTGTGACAGATTGAACAAATAACGTGCATTTATGTATGTAGTGGTTTGAAAGTCGATTATAAAAATAAATAATATAGAGCCGGATATAGGATTTGAAACAAATTGCTTAATGTTCTATTTTGTATTAATTCTCTATACCCTTTTAGCCTACAGATGTGATGAAATTAAAATTTGTAGAATTTTTTTCTCTTTTAATTGTTATTATTTTGTCTTTATTTTTTATTTTTATTTTTATTTTTTGAATAATTCTTCCCCAACAAGCTAATGTCCTGATGTTTTGAATGATGAAAGTGGCATAATAATTTGCACATCAATTGAAAGGTGAAAAGAGTATTATGAGTGTCTTCATTTTAGGCTGATTCTCTTTTAACCTACAACTTTGAAGTTGTAATCTTAGAGGAATTATTATCTCTTGTTATTATATTTTATAAATATTAAGTTCATTTTTTGATAATCTTCGGAGAGTAAGAAAATATTGGAATTAATGGCTGATGCACGTAACAATGTATTAAAGTACTCATAAATTAAAATTTCAATTCGTTCTCCATGTCTTATCAATGTCTTCTTCTTAATTGCACTAATTAAGGGGGATGGTTATGATTTACATTTTTCCTTCCCATATTAGTGTTGGGTTTTTATTTAGTCCCAAGGATCAATTCAAGCAATGAAACACATATGTATGAATACTCGTAAAAGCATGGCGGAATCATACTTACAACGATCGGCTTTTGCGACGCGAGGAACAACGAAAATCTTCAAGCTTTTCCCTCATAGGTTCTCGGCTTTTGCAGATTTTTTGAGCTCCAAGAATTCGGTCATCACCTCCATCAAGTTCCAAGCTTTGTGTTGTGATTCCTTGCTCACGGGTGCGGTTCCCTATCACCTTCGTATGACTCCTAAAGCGTGATATCACTCCGGAAATTTTGCTGTAAAATTTCCCTTCGCTTCTCCTTGAACTCTCGGCAAAACCAGAATTTTTTGAGGAAGAAGATGGCCCTAGGCCGAGAGAGATGAGAGGAGGGAGAGAGTTAGTGTGTTATGTTGGTTGTTTTTGGATTTGTGTATCTAATACACAATTCAAAATTCCATTTACCAAAAGTCAAAGGCAATAAAGCCACAACCACTTCCATCACTATTCACATCACTCATGACAAGTTGTCAAATCACTCAAAGTGACTAGACATCACATCAATCAATTGACTAGTGATTTGACGCTTGATGTGACTTGTGGGCCGCATTTAAATTCGAAATGCGAGTGCGCCCGCAAACACTCCTGGGCTCGGGTTTGCTAATTCCAAATTAACGAATTTTCCGTTGAGACGTAATTAAATCTAATTTAATTAAATAATTATGCCTAGCAAAATTACTATTCACGTCGCTAACAAATTAATTCTAAATTAACTCGTTTGCCCGAATTAAAATGTAATTTCAATTCCGCGTCGAAATCCAATTTCGTATAATATATCGAATATATTATTTATCGATTAATTCCAAATTAATCGTTCTCTCTCTTTTAAATTAATATTTTATCCCAGATAAAATATCTCCGCAATTAATCCCAGATTAATTTTCTCTCTCATATAATTAATCCCAGATTAATAAAGTGCGAGTCATACGTCATCGGTGAATCTTCGGGAAGCGACCCATGAGATCCCCAGATATGTTGGCAGTAAATCCGGTCGTCAGACTATCCGAACACGTAAGTACCTAGTACTACATTTTTACCGATTTACAAGACAAGGTTGGCTTCTAGCAAAGCGCCATGCCTACCCAATTCTCCAGAAATATCCTTACAGGAATATGTGATCTATAGCAGGCGTAGTATACGTAGTATTGCGTATTTCGATCCAGTATCGGATGTCACGTGCTAGGCCTGAGGCTGGAATTGTGTCTGCCCCGTACGAAACACATATCGGATCTCTGGTAACTAGTCTCTATAATCGGAAAAATATGACCTAGTCATAATATCCCGATAGCTGCATCATATAAGAGAACAGTTTTGTATCCTACGTGATCATCATCTCCACTATGATTGGAGTGATACTTCCATCTCGACATCACACCCAATACACTACGATTCTCAATATACCCAGAAGAGGCGTACACAGAACCGTTAAAGCCCTGGACGACCAAAACCAAAGTATATTGATTGTCGCAAGTATTAGCGGTGCAAGTTTCAGGTTAAGACCAAATACACCTACCCTGATTCGGACTTCCATAGACACATAGTCATACTACCAATGGAATTCCGAGGGGTCTGTCCAGAGCGAAGCTGTTCCCATACCATCGGTAAACACAACCTCCTATTACACTTGAATGAGTATCCTATACCCAAATATATGAGAAATATGTTGTTATGCCCTCACAACGCGCACAAGTGTAATACTAGTCTATTTCGCATTATTGATGTCCAATCTCGATATTACTACGACTAGGGATATTTAATGATTAAACCTTCGTGGATTGATACTGTCTCATATCATCTCAATCTGGAACTAATCATAAGGACCTTTTATCATTTATATATCTTGGTAATCTAATTACAAATGATAAAAGAGTAATTTCCTTTGTCACATAGTTAATTTGTACAACAACACCGTGATCTGTACAAATAGTGTTGTTATGGGCCATAACTGTCCAACAATCTCTCACTTGGCCTATAGCCAATCACTCACGTGTCCTACACCCGAACTATGTACGGTTCGCTCAAACTTCTGCTGAGGAAAGGCTTTCGTCAATGGATTCGCATGATTATTATCTGATGCGATTTATACGATCATCACATCGCCATAATGTATGATCTGAACGAATCAGATGAATAGTTGAAGTATATATCTAGATCGTTGATGAGACCATTAATTCTTTAGCCTGTGCTGTAGCCTAGCTCAGCTGCTAACAGAAATATTCATAATCTAATTAGGATTATTATCGACCCAAATGGCTTATATTATTGCCCCAGCTGCAGCAATATCCTATTTTTGTTGTTTATTCGGTAATAGTATCTTGCTTGGAAGATTTCCAGCTCACTGTTCCGTTATTCAAACTGTATAGTACCGTTATTGCGACTTATAGTCGTTATTATCGGTTAGGAAACTTGCAGCAGTGAACCCAGTCACTTCAAGTTCTCCTTCTCCATAGTATAAGACAGCATCCTTAGTTCCTCTAAGATACTTAAGGATGTTCTTAACATCAATCCAATGACTATCACTTGGATTGGCCTGATTGTGACTTCATATGCTCAATGCGTATGAGACACCAGGTCGCGTACATTTATTTCAATGTACGAGTTCTCAGAGAGTGCTAACAACCTTTAGATCTATCCCAGTAGTTCTTTATTCCTAAAATAAAAGTTGTTTCTCCCAAGAATTCTATGGAGAATTTTCATGAAAGCCAAGTATGGGAACACAGGGACTGGGCGACGCATGCTGTCCCGGGCTCGCGGCCCGGTTGGGAGTACGGAGTAGCCCGCAGGGGACTAAACCGGAGAATAATGGAGTTGCCACCCGGTGTGAACCGGGATAAAGATTTAAGGCCGCACTCACCCTTCGCAAGGGAAGACCTCAAACCGTTGGGTTCGGAATGGTCCCTTACTTATGCCACTTGTAATAAAATGATTTGTGCAATAATCTTACCAAGCCTAAGCAACATATTTCCAAGGATAATTTACTCATAAGTTTGCATGCATAGGTAATCATCATAACAGCAAACATGCAATAGCACACGGCAATCTCATGAACATGCTTCGATCATATAATGCGGAAAACAAAGAACAACCTAAACATAATGCAAATTCCAAACGCAAAACAAAATGATTAATCATGCTTGAAAATAAACAACCAAATAGGCTAAATCATGCCTAAGAACCAAGTAACATACTAATGACCTAATCATGCTTGAATACCATCTCATGAACACATCAAATAGATAGACGCAGGGATACAAATAATATGATTGATTACATGATATAAGAGAAATCACCTAAGAAACAATTATACATGACATGTGATGGAAATGACTCAATTCAATGTATTCGCGTTCGTGTAGTGTTCGTAAACACATTCGAACGGTAAACAGAAGGTCTGCGTTCGTATAGCGTTTGATAACGCGTTCGAATGGGACTAGACAGAAAACATACGTTCGTACGGCGTTCCAAAACGTGTTCGAACGGGGTTACAGCAGTGACCTCCCAAATGCAGTAAACAACATGACACATACATGAACGGATGAATATATGACACCTAATAAAAATAGCGGGCTAAGAGCGTGGCAAAGCATTGTGGTAAAGGATTTTAACCTCTCAAAATAGAGGATCTTTAATCGCACTTACTAGCCCATGCGCAATCAACACAATACATATAAAAAAGTAAAGACAATGATCGGACTTCATATACCCGATTGAACACATCTTACATTCAACCGAATATTACATCAACAGGCGCGGTAATTTAAAGCATCGTGGTAAAGGGTTTTAACCCATCAAAACAGGAGACCTTTAATCCAACTTACTAAACCCATGCGCTCGATCACGTCATTACATAAACAAATAACATGCGGAAATGGAAATCAAGTAACGAATAATAAACACATCAAAACAACATAAAACGAAATATGCGCCGTTTACTCAAGTGGTACGTGGAGTTGTATCCCGAGTACAGATCATACTACCGTCCATTCGGAATCGGCTATGAAATTTATGTCCGGGTTTCCATCCTATATACCACAAGAGGCGACACATTTTCCGTTTTACTCAGGGCCACAAACATACATCATTCCACAATACATGCATTTACTATCTATTCAAGGGCCACAATCATGCATCAATAAACGACTCTCATGCGATAAAAATGAATAAAACAATTAAAAAGATAGATGGAAATAATAGGAAAAGTATCATCAGGTCTAACATTTTATGTCGACTTTCAGACTCGCGTTTCACGGCCGTCGGAAGGGCTATCACTCCGCAACTCTTCCGGTTTACTGGATTAAGGTCTTAGCTCGCTGTTTTGCTATTTTTGTCACTGTTTTCACTCCGTTTTGCTGTTGTTTCCTCACGGTTTTGGACTGCAGTTTTTGGTTACTGTTTTGGTTGTATTTGTTCACTATTTTGGTGATTTTTGGAGGCTAGGGGCTGCTATTGTTTGTGATTTTTTAGGGGGTTTTGTGCAATTTTTTAGTGCAATTTTGGGGTGTTTTCTGGACTGTTTTAGGGGTTTAAATTGAGGCAAAACTGGACAGAATAGAGGTGTAATGTGCGGCAGTGAAGGGACTGGTGTGAGGCAGATTTGTGGACGTTTTATGCGTGCAGTGTTTTATGGCAGTGAGGTGAAGGCTTGGAGGTGGCTTAGTCAGTGTTGCTTTGTTCGGTTTGGCTGATTTTGTTTAGTGGATCTGTTAATGCCGTGGCTTGTAAGGGCAGTGAGTGATGGTGAGTGCTGTTATGGTTCGTGTGTTGAGAGGCTGCTAGGGTTTTGTTTGCTAGGGTGTGTGGGTTGCCGCTTGACTGGTTTGGTGATGGCTTCAACGTGGTCAAGAGGTGCGTAAGTGAGGCTAGGGTTACGTGCGTGAGGGCTAGTGGCTTGTTGTTGCGTAGGGAGTGGCTGTTACGAGTGGAAGGCTTGGGCGAGAGAGAAATGAGAGGATGGACGAGAGAGAGTGTATGATTAGGGTTTTTATTTTTATTGTGTTGCCGTGTGGAGAGAGAGGTCCCTAGGGTTGGATTTGTGCTATTTTTATATACAAAGGGAATAGATGAGTCCTTGCTTGACAAGGAAGAGATCTTCTCATTAAAGAGAGATATGATTTGGTTTCAAGTAAGGTAAATACAAGATTGAGGGGGGACAAATTTAGGCTTGATTAGGAAGTAGTATATTTAATTTGTGTTGATTAGGCATACAATATTTTAAGTTAGGAATAATATATTTTTATTAGGGAATAATATTTGATTGATTGATTTTAACTTGGTATGATATATTTCATGTTTGTTTATATTTGGTATATGACTTAATTAATATTTTATTTAATTTGGTATATGTTTTAATATTTTATTTAGTTTGGTATATTATTTAATTAATATTTAATTCAATTGGGTTGTATTTTGAGGGCCTTGGGCGTGTGGGCTAGTGGTGGTGGGCGTGGGCTTGCCTGGTGGATTAGGTGTTGTGTTGGTTTGGTGAGTGGGTTTGGGCCAAGGTTAATGGTTCGGTTTTTTTAGGCCAAATGTGCTTTAAAAACGGAGGTCCAACGAGCGAGCTTAGAGCTAAACATGCGGATAAAATTTAACGAAATGTCGATTCCCTTCCGACAACTGTTTCCCGCAACTTCCTCAACTAAAAAGGTAGTGCCTCCAAATGAGACTCATCATAGGTGTAGGACACAGAAATCAGTGACGCTGTTCTAGGCTCGCGGCCTAGTTGGGAGTACGGAATAGCCTGCGGGGGAACTAAACTGGAGAAATAACATAGAGTCGCCACCCGGTGTGAACCGGGACAAAGATTTAAGGCCGCACTCACCCCTCGCAATGGAAGACCTCAAACCGTTGGGTTCGGAATGGTCCCTTACTTATGCCACTTGTAATGATGTGATTTGTGCAATAAACTAACCGAAACTAATCACCATATATGCCCATAGATGACTGACTTAGATCTAGTTCATATTCATCAAAATAAGTCCTATGACTAAGTTCGCATACTTTAAAAATAAGTCATTATAACGGCACGCATATAACATTACACAACGAGCATGTTTGAACCATCCAATGCAAAGAACAAATAAATAATTACTTTAACATAAACGCAAACTAAATCACGAATACGAAATTAAAGAACTAAATTATGCATAAATAAATAACAAATAATCTACGAACTACATCATGCTCGAACATAAGTTTGGATGAGACGAAATATGTGTGTCTCTCAAGTAGTACGTGGCGTTGTATCCCGAGTGCAAACCGCACTACCGTCCATTCGGATTCGGCTACGGAATTTACGTCCGGGTTTCCATCCGATATACCACAAAAGAGAACACGCATTCCGCTCATCCGGAATTCACATCATGCCTCAATAAACGACTCTCATGCGATAATATATTAAAATAAATAAAAGAAACGAAAGATGATAAGTAAAAAAGGGTGACCTCAGGTCTAACCTCTTTTGTCATTTCTCAAAGCGCGTTACACGGCCGTCGGAAGGGTTAATGTTCCGTAACTTTTCTGGTTCACTAATCCAATGTTTTTCCTCACTGTTTTGCTGCTCGGGCTACTGTTTTTACTCCATTTGCGGTGTTTCTTCTGGTTGTGGTTTTTATCTTACTGGTTTACGGTAATTAAAGAATTTTTTGGTGCAGTTTCGAGGACTGTTTTGGGCAGTTTCGGGGACTATTTCAGGACAATTTTTTTGGCAGATTTGGAAGGGTTTGTTTTTGGTGTAAGTGGAGAGCTTGCGTGAGGCTTATTTGCGTTCGCGTGAAGGGGTTATGCGTCTGATTGAATGGGCAGTGCGTATGAGGTGTTTTGAAGGTGGCTTGGTCAGTGGGCAGTGGGCATTAGCTGCGGGTTGTTATTCGGCTAGTGAGGTGAGTGGATCAGCGTGTGTGAAGGGGTGATTAACGTTAGTGTAGCAGTGTGGGTCCGTGTCTTGGTTGAAGGATTTTTGGTATGTGAAGGCTATTTTAGCCGATGTGGGAGAGGTAATTTGTGATTATCTGAGGGGCTGCTGAAGGTTGTGGGCAGTGTGGCGTGAAACTGATACCAATGTGGGCCTCGCCCCCAGACAGAAACCAATGTGGGCCTCGCCCCCAGATTGATGCTGATTGGGCCTCGCCCCTAGGACTCATCCCCAAGACTGAAACTGATATGGGCCTCAACCCTGGGACTCTTCCCCGAAACTGACTGATATGGGCCTCAACCCTGGGACTCATCCCCAAAAATGATTCATTTCTGAAACTGACTGTACTGTTGCTGCTTCTGATTGGCTTGTCTTGCCGCTTTTCTTTTTCTTCTTCAAAACCTGTGAATACAAAACAAAACAAACACAAAAAGAATGCAAAAAAACGTTACGTGTATGCCGCATGCATGAATGAATTTCCTATTCCGTTGGGTTAGGTCTTCCGCCAGTTCTCCAGTGATTGCACAGTCTTCTCTCTGGTCCCATGGCTCAATTTCTTGTTATGTCCCGGATTCACGAGGTGGTAGACTGGTCGCTCCCAGTCTTGATTTAGCTTTATGTTCTCCGCTGTTTGCACTTGGTCAAGATGAACCACATGGTGGGGCCTTCCATATCATCATATTATATCACTGCTACGAAATAGTCCCAATAGTTATACATATTATCGTCCTCAAGGAATGCTCAGTAATGAAACCAGAGAACATTCAAAACACTCAATGCAACTCAAATCTGAGTTTTTGAATAAATGATCTATGCCATACTCAAAGTGTGTGTGTGCAAAGGTTCTTTCCAGCTTGATCCTTAAGCAAGCCAACTCAATGATTTCGTTTCAAAAATCGGGATAAACCAACCTAGATGTCTCAATTATATTCCGCAATTGCTTTTTCGTGTTCAATGTGGTATGATTTCATTTTTCTTTTCCTTTGTCTCTATTTTTTCTCTTTTTTTTTTCTCTTTTTTTTTTCATTTTCATTTTTTTTTCAACACACCTACCATTTAAGGTAGTATTTCTCCTCATGGTGGTCCTAATACTCGCCCATGGGTAGCTACACGCTTATCGGTTATAGGCGGTTTATTTCTTTTCTTTAGAGACTTTTTTTTTCAACCATACCACACATCATAACACAAGCAAGCCAGGATAGATATCTAAGCAAACGATCATTCATCGACCCGTAATTTCTTCAACTAGTCACCTTGCCAACTACTCAGGTTTTCACCGCTAAGAACCTATAGTGAAGTGCTTACGAGTCTAGCATAGATCAACAATTCAAAGCATCAGATAAAAGCACATCAAGAGTTTATCGTTTCTAAGATTTCATCCTAAAGCAAACGATTTCATCATCGGACTTATGCCTAACTATTAGGACTAAACAACCTTTTTTGTTCTTTTTCTTTTTTCTTCTTTTTTTTCTTTTTATTTTCCTTTTTTTCTTTTTTTGAAGGCCCCCCCAATGGTCTTTCTATCCTTGCCGTATGGTTTTCTGTTTCTCGATTTTCTTTTCCCCGCTATCCATGTTTGCTAAACTCCTCTTGACAAACCTTCTTTTTTTTTCTCTAACCCATCGGATATCTATGATGGCTTTTAAGACACGGGGTTAACATGATGCGTGTATGCATGAGATGCATGAGATACGTGCAATGTATGTAATATATAAGCCCATTTAAAATTTTTTACACTAGTTGGCCCATTATCATTTTAAAGTATTCAATCATACTATGCGCGGTGCAAACTTGTCCCAGTTGAAAAGGCCCAACAGGTTTACACTTTGCGATAACATGGCTAAACAACTTCAAATGATAAAAGGCCCAAACATAAAATGGCCCATCGACATTTTAGAAGCTTTTGGCCCAACTATCAAAAGACATGAACTCGTCCCAGTTTAAATGGCCCAACAAGTTCACATCTTTTGACAAAAAGTCCAACTGGATCCAAATGACGACGGTCCAAAACATCAACATAAAAAAAATAATTTATACTAGTTCTACGACTAAGGTTCACATGTGGGTTTACGGGAGTGCGGACAAAGGCTCTCGCTGACGAAGGTTCTCACTGACAATGACTTTAACTAAACCTTTTCAACCCACTGTAGACACGGTTAATAAAGCACAAATCCAAACATTACAAGACATTATTTCGGGGCCGATTCTCTATCCCCAGTGGAGTCGCTAGACTGTAGGACACATAAATCGGTGACACTGTTCTAGGCTCGCGGCCTAGTTGGGAGTACGGAATAGCCCGCTGATAAGTGTGGTTTATACCCACTTATTACGGCATTTTTAGCTTACTGTTTTGTTATATTTCAAGATATTTGGATATCATTTATAGTTTATTTTCTGTTTTAATTTGTAGGAGCATTAATACATGGATCCTGGAATATTTACAAGTGTTTCGGGAAGTTTCGGGAACACAGGATGAGTACAGGAGCTTAGGCGCCATGGCCCCACAAACCCCATACAAATTCCAGGGGAATAGGCGCCACGGCGCCCATTATTAGCAAAGGCGCCAAGGCGCCATTACCATTATTAGCAATGGCGCCAAGGCGCCATCATGACCAAAATTAAGGGCGCTTTGGCGCCTCAATATTAGAAAGTAAACTGGCGCCGTGGCGCCAGTTAAATTAAATGTGCATGCGCCACGGTGCCTTCCCAAAACACAAACTCATACATTTTCTCGGAAGTTCAGCGCCCCGGCGCCCACTTACAAAAGATGCAATGATCCGGAAGATTACCTACACGTTCCAGGAAAGAATTTTAGGGTTTTTATAATAATCCTAATGCTACCCAATGACTCACAGCCTCCACTATAATATAACAGTTCGTCCAGAATTAAAGAGAGGCTAATACATGAGGCTAATACAGAGCACAAAACACAGAAACACATATTTTTAGAGATCCAAGGAGAGGATTGAAGAGCGACAAGAGGAGACAAAGGCTTTAATATCCGGAGAGGAAGAGATTCAATTCGGGTTTTATCTTCTTATTTCTTTCTTAAAACTCTAATGATTTCCATTAGATTCGTGGCTTGATATTTATTGTCTTATCTTTTGTCATGAATTTACTCCTTAAATCTGGAGAACGATTGTAATTGATGCTTGAACCTTGTATTCGTTTATCAATTTTGTTATGAAGTTTATTAATTTATTTATATTCTTTTGAGTTTAATGCTTCTTGATTGCTGGCCACAATTTGAGATGATATATGTTTAAAATCTATCACTCGAGAGAGGGGATTTTGAATAGATCTAGAGAATATAACCTAGGATTTATATAGAGTTCGAGAGAATCTGTAGTCATTTGAAGTCGTTAAAATAGAATCACAAATCGTAATGAGTTATTAACTATTGAATTTTTATAGATATCAAAGTCTATAGTTGATAATATTTCACTCGGCACTCGAGAGAGGGAGTGAATATTTTAGGATTTTGACTTATAAATAATATACTGAACAAAGATTAATTGGCATGACAAATACATAGGAGACAGCTAGGTGGAATTAGGATCCAGAATCTCTATCGTATTAGTTCTTCCTATCTAAATATTTGTATATTTTATTTAATTATTAAAATCTTTATCATTTATTTTCTAAATAAAGTTAGGATTATCAATTGTAGTACTTAGTGCGAGTTAACGCAATCCCTGTGGGTTCGACACTCTTAACTCATATTTATACTAAAACTTGACACCGTACACTTGCGGTACGATATAAAAAATATCACAACAAGTTTTTGGCGCCGTTGCCGGGGATTGTTTGTTTAATTCACATTAATACTACTACCAAGTAATCTTAGCTTTAATTTAGATTTTTTTTATTTTTTTTTATTTCTTCTTTATTTTTTATCTTACTTTTATTTTTATTTTATTTTTATTTTATTTTATTTTTCGTACGAGGTGAATTTGAAAAGAACCAATGGCAGATCCTGTTAGTGCACTAATAGATGAAGTATCGTCCTTCACGACTCATCTAGCAGTATTGATAAATCAAATTAGTCAAACCGTCTATTGAAGCTGTTTCTGCTAATGGAATGTTTTTATCCAACAGAGGAGCAGGATTTGAACAAGTACAGTATGTGAACAATTGGAACTTCAACAACTGTTAGAGGCAGTCGTATGCTTAATTATTATCATCCGAATTTTCATAGCGATATGGAGAACATTTTGCAACCTCCTCATGGCTTCAATTTCCAAAAGTTGAGCAAAAACCTTCCTTAGAAGACCTCATGATCACGTTTGTAGCTACAGCTTCAGAGAGGTTTGAGAAGAATGGAGTCAAGCTGGATAAATCGAAACACGAATGGCAAGATAGAGCAAATATGAAATCTTTAGAAGCAAAAATTGAGTTGCTTGCTTCTTCCATGGCCATCACAGACATGGGATTTTCTGAGTGATACTGAAAGTCAACCCCAATGAGCATGTCAAATTAGAACCTGTAGGAGCGGAAAAGAGTTTAAAGAAACCTCTCAGGACTTAGGCAGTAAAGAAGATGAAAGGTAATTTCAAGGAGGAAACAGTTACAAAAGAAGAAAACAAAGTGAATTGATAATTAGAGTCAAAATGAAGAAATCACCTTCAGTGTTTTCAGAGCCATGTGACCGGCGTAAACACACACGTATAACGCAAGCGCACGTATCGTTCAAGTAGTATAAAAATATCGATCCCACGAGGACTTAATATCTAATCTATTAATTTTATGAGGTCAAATGATTACTAGTATCTAACAGGTTGTTGATTGATTTGAAATGGTGACGATTCTAAATTTAAAAATAAGTAAATAAAATTGTCGAAAATAGGTTTTAAGAAAATTCAATATTAAAAACTATCTAGGGTTGTGATTTCTTCCAATATCATTTTAAAGATGAAGTGGTTATCTTAAAGTTGGGTAATATATTGATTTATTAACCTGGAACACTAAATTATGTGTAAGCCTCTGTCGATGGTCAGACACAAATACCCAGTTTAACCCAATTGAACCATATGTCTATGTCAACCAAATTATCTGGATTCATTAAGTTTAAGTTCCAATTATGGCTACCCCCCGCCGACAGGTATATTCCTATCCTGTAAGGAAATCTATTAAAGGGTTATCTATCCTCAAGGAAGATCGTGGGCTATTGAGTCTAAGGCTGAAACTAAAATCCCTATGTCTAGTTCATTTTAGATTTACCAGATCAATTTTATTAATGGCCAGTTAATGAAAAAGCATTAAGATTAAGACTCAATAAATAAATCTTTATATTACCCAAGCTATAATCTAACCCTTATAAAACGGTGATATTGGATTTCATCACAACCCCAGATAACTAATTTAGTTACAACACATAACTAGGGCTAGTAAAAACTTGAAAATAAAAGACATAAAGTAAAAATGCGGTAAAGTAAATACTGAAAAGTAAATTACAATAAAATAAAATGCTAAGGTAAAAGGAATTACTTTTACTACTACTAATTTAGATATCTCCCATAATATAATATATAAACTTGATAACATTACCAACCAGCCATATAGGCGGTAACCTGATTAAGTCAAATAAGTCCAACAGGCCATTAAGGCGGTAAAAAGATTGTCCATGAACTGCCATATAGGCGGTAAGAAGTTTAATTACCAACCGACCAATCTGGCGGTATCCTTGATTAGTCAGGTTAAAACCAGATTAAAATGAATTACCAACCGACCAATATAGCGGTATCCTTTTTAAGTCAATATTTTAAATAGTGAATATATTATATTTAAGGGAGATTAATCTAAATAGCAATAGTAAAAGAATTACCTTTCACCCTAGCTGGGGAAGTTACCTCCTCATTACTGAAAAGTAAAAACTGAAAAATTAAAGAAAGAAAAGTATTGTGCGTAAAAGTAAATTGCGGAAAGTAAAAACTGAAAAGTAAAGAAAAGAAAGTGCGAAACTGAAAATTAATTACTGAAAACTAAAAATAAACAAACTAGATACAATCTTCTTATTTATTCATTAAGAATTTCAAAGAAGAAAGTATGAATTTTACAAATGAAATGGCTTGGTATTTATAGGCAAAATTTTGCCACCATCAAATCATCCATCAAATTCTCCACCAAATCCATTATTAATTTCTCCACTAATTACTCCACCAAATCCATAATTGCTCCACTAATTGCTTATCTTGTTTGGTGTTGATTTGATAATTTTTATTAATTATTAATTAATAATATTTTGCTTTGAAAATGATTGATAATGACTTTTAATAATTACACTCCACACACTTCTGGATGGTTCATCAATTTCGGTCATGAAATCTCAGAATTCGAAAATTTTTCTCTTTCAAAGTTGTAGATCTTTGAGTCTTCTTTAATCTGGCACTTGAATCAGCTCAATCCGATATCTGAGTAAAAGTTATGCCCAAAATACGACAGATGCACAAAACTGGAATTTCCAAAACTGCACTTCGTCAAAACGCCCTTTCAAGTTTCCAATCTCCAAAATAAAATATCAAGTCCAATAATTGCCCTTATTTGACCCATATTTCATCCTAAATGATTTCATTAAGTCCCATATTATTTTATCTGCAAAATAAACTAAAACACATCAAAACGTTCATCAAACCCGAGAAACTAAACAAAATATTAAGTAAAAGGGGCGGTAAATATTGATATATTTTCCGCTCATCACACCCCCAAACCTAACATTTTGCTAGTCCTCGAGCAAAAATAAAATAAAATTAAAATTAAACTAAGCCACTTTCGTAGGGATCACGGTTGCATTTAGCATATGCAACAAGCCTTTAAACCCCTAGGTGTCCCTAGTGGACGAGTTGTAGTCTCGTGAGGGTTTACAGCAATGATACCCACAAACATTTTACAAAAGTAAAAAGTTAGTAAAACTAATGCACACAAAAGCAAAAAGACAAGCGAAAAGAGAATAAAGAAGTTAGTGACTAATCAGGTGAAACTTCTACTCCAAGTTACTAGTTGTTTTGTTTCATTCTAAATTACCGAATAAGTAAATTCTCCGATTATTTTTACCATTCTCCATATACACAGCCAACAAAATATTAATCAACTCATTTTTGCCCACAACAGTCATAAGTGCAGTTGATAAGAGAGTAATATTTTTGTCCTAAAGTTCTATCAGATTTCACACCTTTTTTATAGCAATGGAATAATTTTTCTCATTTTTCTGATTTTTTCTTTGATTTTTTCTCTATTTTTTTATTTATATACAATATCTTCCATCTATGTAGTGAGTGTTGGGTCGGTGGCTCCCAAACCAGTTGGCTTTAGGGCACCAGGTGTTAAGACACCCCTACGGACTTAATTACTCAGACTTCAGATATATATATTTTTGCAGCATCTTTGATCCATGTAGCGAGCTTTGGGCCAGTGACTCCCAAACCAGTTGGTTTTAGGGCACTAGGTGTTAAAACACCCTTACAGACTTAATAACTCGGATCTCAGACGTTTTTTTTTTTTTTTTTTTTTTTTTTTTACTCCACTGCTTTTTGAGATGCTTCCTCCAATTAAACTAGAGCACTGAATATTACAAACTTTTCAATTTTAGCTCATGTCCGTATGTTACTATATATGTTGATAATATCTGCTAACTGAACATATGAAGATTCATTTTAGTCCGTTTTAAGGAGAATTCACAAATTAAATAATTCAAAATGAAATAAACAAAAATTAACTTGTTTCGAAATAGGTTTGAGATACGTCTCAGGAGTGGAAACTCCTTACTCAGCTATCTCTTACCAATTTCACCTTTTTAGTCAAATTAAAAACACAAAAAAAAACACAATTTTTGTAATTTTTGAAATTTTTCAAATTTTTTTTATTTTTCGAAAAATTTTGGACTAAAAATAAAAATACACACAAAACTAAAAACAAGGTACTGATCAACTAATTCCCTCCCCCAAACCTAAATGAGACATTGTCCCCAATGTCTTAAACAGTAAAAGAGAGTTAAGAAGGTCGTACCTGGTTAGCTGAAAATCTACAGGAAATTAAAGGTTAAGATCCAGATTAATTCGACGCCTCTTACCACGATCGTCTTCGAACCAATTTATCTTTGAAAGGATAGGGTCAACTTGTGGTTCATAGGCTATGAGTTGGTCTATTAGATCCGGAGCAGTTCTGGCAGTGAAGAGGAGTTCTTTCATAGGTTTTGACACGAACCCATTTCTCCGAGCATCATCAAGAAACACACAAAGAAAATCATAAAATCCATCAACGTTAAGCAGTCCAAGCGGTTTCTGGTGTATGTTCAGGTTCGCCCAAGATAGTACAATAAAAATTTCCTCCAATGTGCCCAAGCCACCTGGCAAAGCGATAAAAGCATCAGCACGGTTAATCATTTCTACCAGTCGTTCAGACATACCTGGCACGATCAGTTCCTCTCCGTTTGATGATCCAATAAGATTTGCCTCTGCCAAGGGTTTTGGGATGATTCCCAAAACATGACTGCCTCCTTCCTGTACAGCCTTTGAAACGATCCCCATAAGTCCAAGATTGCCTCCGCCATATATTAAGTGCATATTCCTTGCAGCTAAGACTCGACCCAATTCCTGTGCTGCTTCTTCTATATTGTGGTTTAGTACCAACACTACTACCGCAAAACACACAGATGTTTTCAACTCGTCTTCTTGAAGTGGCTTCCATTTTTATGTATTTCTTTCTCAACTCTGGATGCCTTCAAAAGTGCAATGACGGGCTGAATTTATAGTACCTGAAAAGGGTGAGTAAAAATAGCACAAGTATCTTCCAGAGGACGATTAGTAGCGAAATAATATCGTGATAGTCAAAAAGGTCTGGATCCTGTCGGAGAAAATAAAACAAAACAAATCACAATTATTAAGAAAAGACAAAGAGATATAATATTTACAAGAAAAGTAACGGCTTGATTGACGTCTATGCGTCAGGGACAAGCTTCCCATCCAATTTTCTTATAAATTGGCAAACAGGGTCTTTTTGAGTCAGATTCCCGAGACTTAACTGTTGTCTTTCTTTTTGAATTGTGTATGTAATTTGCGAATGGCTATGTGAACATATCCACTGGGATGCGTCTCAAGAGTTGAAGATATATCATCTAAAGACTCCTTACTCAAGCCATCCCTAATGAATTTAATTTTGTCTTCGCGATTATCAGACACCATTCCTAAAGAACGACAACGAGTGTTGCAATTAAATCGTGCACATTTGAAACAAACACCCATTTGCTTAGCTCTACGTTTCTTTGCATAGGTGCTTCTTCCAAAACCAGGCAGATGTGAAATAAAAGAGTCAGAAGACTCACCTGCCAATCGGACTCGTGCTTCAATTACCCAACGAATATCATTAGGAATACCTTGGATTGTCAGTAGTCTCATCCGTTCCAAGCGAGCTTTGTAAACTTTCATCAGAGATTTTTGAGGGAGAGAAGGAAATTGCTTGTGAAGATTTGCGAGAGCTTCTTCCATCTTGAAATGACTAAACCTGCAAAAAAACAAACACACAAAAATAAACACACCAAATCACAATATATACACAAATTGCATGGGTTGCCTCCCTGCTAGCGCTAAGTTTAAAGTCGTCAGCCAGACTGGCTTCTCGAACGTTAAGCTGGATCTGAAAGTGTAACACTTTCTTTTTGTCGCTCAAATGATTCTCCCCAGTAGTGCTTGACACGCTTGTTTTTAACCTTGAAAGTTTTGTTAGCGTCAGGATCATGTATCTCAACGGCTCTATTTGGTAAAACTTTGGTGATCACAAATGGACCTGACCACCGTGATTTTGGCTTCCATGGGAAGAATTTCACCCTTGATTTGTTTAACAGTACCTTCTGCCCTGGTTCCAGTTGTATGCGCACTAACTTCTCATCATGTCTTTCTTGCCTTTTTCTTTGTACAATTTGGCATCCTCAAAAGGCTGATTGTGAAATTCCTCCAATTCGTTGAGCTGGTGGAACTTTTTCTCTTCTGTTGCTTGTAGTGCAAGAATTGGCTCCTTCAGTACAAAAGACGCTTTATCTTTAGGCTCCACAGGCAATTGACATGTTTTAAGTTTGTCAGTAGAACTTTGCATTCATTGGAGTTCTGAATGGTACTGTGTATCACATCGAGTCTGAAACATTCCTCCTTCTTTTCATCATCTGGGAAATTCATGGCCTTGAAAACATTGAATGTTACTTCTTGGTCCTGTACCCTCATGGTTAATTCTCCTTTTTGTACATCAATAATGGTTCGACCTGTAGCCAAGAATGGTCTCCCAAGGATGATTGGCACGTCTGCGTCTTCCTCCATATCAAGGACAATAAAATCTGCTGGGAAAATGAATTTGTCAACCTTGACCAGCACATCCTCAACTACGCCTCTCGGAAATACGAGCGTTCTATCAGCAAGTTGCAGTGAGACTGAAGTTGGCATTGTTTCTCCAATCTGTAATTTCCTGAAAATAGAAAAAGGCATCAAGTTAACACTCGCACCTAAATCACACAAAGCCTTACCAAAGTTATGTTCTCCTATGACGCAAGGAACAGTGAAACTGCCAGGATCTTTCAACTTTGGGGGAAGTTTCCTCTGAATGATAGCACTGCATTCTTCTGTTAATGCTACTGTCTCGTAATCTCCCAATCTCCGTTTTCGTGAAAGAATATCTTTCATGAATTTGGCATAGGTGGGCATTTGTTCCAACGCTTCTGCAAATGGAATGTTGATATGCAGCTTTTTGAAGATCTCCAGGAACCGAGAAAATTGCTTGTCCAATTTGTCTTCTGAAGACGTTGAGGAAAAGGTGGAGGTGGAGTGATCTGTTCTTTTTCCTTTGCTTCTTTTTCCTCCATCTGTTGCTTTGTTTCTTTTGGAACTTCCTCAGCAGTTGTTTTGGCTCCAACATCTTTGTTGATTTCAGTACCGCTTTTTAACATGATGGCATGACATTGCTCCTTCCCCATGTTTCTTGGATTTGGCTCTGTGTTGCTAGGAAGGGTACCTGGCGGTCTGTAACTCTGAGCATTTGCCAGTTGTCCCATTTGATTCTCCAGTGCTTTATAGAGGCTGAATGGCTTTGAATATAGTGTCATATCTTGCTGCTTGAGAGTCGTGTTTTGCTTCCATCTTTTTCAAGTAGGTCAACACTTCTGTTATTCCTGATTCATTTGCCTGCTCCTGGCCTTTGTTCTGTTGCTGGAATTCAGGTGGATAGTTCTGCTGTTGGCCTGAATTGTTGCTCCATGATAAATTAGGATGATTCCTCCACCCTGGGTTGTAGGTGTTGGAATATGGATTGTTCCCTGTCTGTTGAAATTGTTGACATAATTCACCGTCTCTTCATGTTGGTTTGGTTCTGGTGCTCCTCCATATGGTGAACTTGTGGATCCAGTGATGTTCACAACTTGCGTGCTAAGTGTTTCTAGACATTTGCATATCTGATCCAGCCTGGTATTCACTGCTGTGTTTGCTCCAACTTCATAAATTCCTGCAATTCTTTGGATCATGCTCCTTTCTGTTGGCCACAAGGAATTGTTGTTGGCCATTTCTTCGATTAGGTCCCAGGCTTGATCTTCTCCTTTTGCCATCAAGGCTCCTCCAGCAGCAGCATCGATTGTGGTTCTCATTATTCCAGAAAGTCCATTGTAGAAGGTCTGAACTTGTAGCCACTTTGGAATCTCATGGTGAGGACATTTCCGGAGTAAATCTTTGTACCTTTCCCAAGCTTCGCAGAGGGATTCTGAATCTTGTTGTACAAAGGATGTGATGTCATTCCTCAATTTTCCGGTTCTGGCTGGTGGAAAGTACTTTGCAAGAAATTTGGTGGCTAAAGTGTTCCAAGTTGTGATAGAACCTGCTGGTAGTGAATGTAGCCAAGCTTTAGCTCTGTCCTTCAGGGAATATGGAAAAACTCAGTCTCATTGCTTCTTCTGATGCTCTGTTGTAGTTAAAAGTGCCGCAAACTTCCAGGAAGTTGCTGATGTGGGCATTAGGATCTTCAGTTGCATTCCCCCCGAACTGAACTGACTGCTGAATCATCTGAATGCATGTTTTGATGTCACACGCATTTGCTGGTAAGGGAGGAAGTACAATACAGGAAATGAGTCTGTCAACCACCGGAATGGTTCTGTCTCGAATGGGAATTGGTGGTGCAACGTTCAAAGGTTCAGGTTCCATGTTGACTAAAGCTTCTTGGCCTTCCCTCGCCTTTCCCTTCTCAACTGTCTGATGGTTCTTTCAATTTCTGGGTCAAGCGGTCGGAGTTCAAAGCTTCTGGTTCGTCTCATGAGTTTCTGAGAACCTGAAACACAAGAAAACAAAAACAATAAGTAAAAAGAAATTAGATACAAGTAACGTATCTAACCCCTAAACTAATAGTAAAAGATAAATAAGTCCCCGGCAACGGCGCCAAAAACTTGACCGGCGTAAACACACACGTATAACGCAAGCGCACGTATCGTTCAAGTAGTATAAAAATATCGATCCCACGAGGACTTAATATCTAAACTATTAATTTTATGAGGTCAAATGATTACTAGTATCTAACAGTTTGTTTGATTGATTTGAAAGGTGACGATTCTAAATTTAAAAACAAGTAAATAAAATTGTCGAAAATAGGTTTTAAGAAAATTCAATATTAAAAACTATCTAGGGTTGTGATTTCTTCCAATATCATTTTAAAGATGAAGTGGTTATCTTAAAGTTGGGTAATATATTGATTTATTAACCTGGAACACTAAATTATGTGTAAGCCTCTGTCGATGGTCAGACACAAATACCCAGTTTAACCCAATTGAACCATATGTCTATGTCAACCAAATTATCTGGATTCATTAAGTTTAAGTTCCAATTATGGCTACCCCCGCCCGACAGGTATATTCCTATCCTGTAAGGAAATCTATTAAAGGGTTATCTATCCTCAAGGAAGATCGTGGGCTATTGAGTCTAAGGCTGAAACCTAAAATCCCTATGTCTAGTTCATTTTAGATTTACCAGATCAATTTTATTAATGGCCATTTAATGAAAAAGCATTAAGATTAAGACTCAATAAATAAATCTTTATATTACCCAAGCTATAATCTAACCCTTATAAAACGGTGATATTGGATTTCATCACAACCCCAGATAACTAATTTAGTTACAACACATAACTAGGGCTAGTAAAAACTTGAAAATAAAAGACATAAAGTAAAAATGCGGTAAAGTAAATACTGAAAAGTAAATTACAATAAAATAAAATGCTAAGGTAAAAGGAATTACTTTTACTACTACTAATTTAGATATCTCCCATAATATAATATATAAACTTGTGATAACATTACCAACCAGCCATATAGGCGGTAACCTGATTAAGTCAAATTAAGTCCAACCGGCCATTAAGGCGGTAAAAAGATTGTCCATGAACCTGCCATATAGGCGGTAAGAAGTTTAATTACCAACCCCGACCAATCTGGCGGTATCCTTGATTAGTCAGGTTAAAACCAGATTAAAATGAATTACCAACCGACCAATATAGCGGTATCCTTTTTAAGTCAATATTTTAAATAGTGAATATATTATATTTAAGGGAGATTAATCTAAATAGCAATAGTAAAAGAATTACCTTTCACCCTAGCTGGGGAAGTTACCTCCTCATTACTGAAAAGTAAAAACTGAAAAATTAAAGAAAGAAAAGTATTGTGCGTAAAAGTAAATTGCGGAAAGTAAAAACTGAAAAGTAAAGAAAAGAAAGTGCGAAACTGAAAATTAATTACTGAAAACTAAAAATAAACAAACTAGATACAATCTTCTTATTTATTCATTAAGAATTTCAAAGAAGAAAGTATGAATTTTACAAATGAAATGGCTTGGTATTTATAGGCAAAATTTTGCCACCATCAAATCATCCATCAAATTCTCCACCAAATCCATTATTAATTTCTCCACTAATTACTCCACCAAATCCATAATTGCTCCACTAATTGCTTATCTTGTTGGTGGTGATTTGATAATTTTTATTAATTATTAATTAATTAATATTTTGCTTTGAAAATGATTGATAATGACTTTTAATAATTACACTCCACACACTTCTGGATGGTTCATCAATTTCGGTCATGAAATCATCAGAATTCGAAAATATTTTCTCTTTCAAAGTTGTAGAACTTTGAGTCTTCTTTAATCTGGACTTGAATCAGCTCAATCCGATATCTGAGTAAAAAGTTATGCCCAATACGACAGATGCACAAAACAAACTGGAATTTCCAAAACTGCACTTCGTCAAAACGCCCTTTCAAGTTTCCAATCTCCAAAATTAAAATATCAAGTCCAATAATTGCCTTTATTTGACCCATATTTCATCCTAAATGATTTCATTAAGACCCGATATTATTTTATCTGCAAAATAAACTAAAACACATCAAAACGTTCATCAAACCCGAGAAACTAAACAAAATATTAAGTAAAAGGGGCGGTAAATATTGATATATTTTCCGCTCATCACCATGCCGAGTTCTCAAGGTGACGCAGACTGTCACAATATAGATACAGTAAGAAAAGGGAGTTGAAACCAGACAGGTGAATCAGTATTTCACACAGCCTATAAGCATAATGCAAAAAGCCAAGCATAAAGGAAAATTCCTCTGCCAGCTAACTCGAAACCACTCCCAAAGGGCCGTAAAAAGAGGGAAAAGAAAGGCCAGTTCTCACTTAGAGATAATTCCTCCTGGAAGATTAAAAAGAAAACCGAGCCATTTGCCGAATGTGCAGTTCAGAATTTCCAATTTAAGGGAAATCTACATATCCTGGGGGACCATCTATGGATAAATCACCACAGCCTGCCAAGCTATCTTTTTCATGTCATAAAAACCGGTGGATACCAAGAAGAAAACATATGAGATTACTGGTTCACTACTTTTTTAAGCCACCATAACCATTTGGGTGGTTGCGTCTGGCTGAAGACGTTAAACTTAGCGCTAGAGGGGAGGAACCCTTGCATTTCTTTATTATTATTTTCTTTACTTTTTATTTTTTTTTATTTTATTTTATGTGTGCTATTTATTTATTTGCATGTTATTTATGCAGGTAGCACGAGACACACAACACCCACGCGCAACCAAATTCCAACCAGCAAGAGTCTGATCAACTTCATGCACGGTAGTGTTGTTCCTCACTCTTGCTCTTGATATTTATCTTACATTGAGGACAATGCAAATTTTAAGTTTAGGGGTGTGTGCATGTTGTTTACTTGCTATTTAGTTGTTTAAATTTATTGAAAAAAAAAAAAAAATTTAGTCTTTGATAGTAAAGCATAAATCTTGTGATAATATTGTTTGTTTATGGGTGAAATTTTAGAAACGATAAGTGCATAATTTACTTTTATCTGATGCCTTGAATAATTGATCTATGTTAGACTCGTAAGCACTTAAAAATAGGTTTTTTAGCAGTAAAACTTAAGTAGTTGACAAGGTGGTCAGTGAAGAAATTGTATGTCGATGAATGACCGTTTGCTTAGATATCTATCTTGATTTGCTAGTGTTATGAAGTATGGTATAGCTAAAAAAGAGAAGAAAAATGTCTCTAAAGAAAGAAAATAAACCACCTATAACCGATAAGCGTGAAGCTACCCATGGGCGAGTATTAGGACCACCATGAGGAGAAATGCTACCTTAAAGGGTAGGTGAGTTGGAAAAAAAAAATGCAAAAATGAGAAAAGAAAAAAGAGACAAGAAAAGAAAAGAAGAACCATACCATACCGAACACAAAATAAGGCAATTACAGAGCATAATTGAGATATCTAGGTTGGTTTGACCCATCGATTCTAATTTTTAAACGAAATCATTGAGTTAGCTTACTTAAGATCAAAGCTGTGAATGAACCTTTACACACACACACCGTGAGTCTAGTTTAGATAATTTATTCAAGAATTTGGATTCAAGTTGCAATTGCGTACTTTGAAGATTCTTTGATTTCATTTATAAGCTTTCTTTGAGGATAATTTTATGTGTAACTATCGGGACTATGTTTTTATTTATTTTATATTTTTGCATGATTGTTGTGAAAGACGTTTGTGGTGTCGTCACTGTAAGCCCTCACGAGACTATAACTCGTCCACTAGGGCCGCCTAGGGGTTTAAAGGCTTGTTGCATACGCTAAATGCAATCGTGATCCCTACGAAAGTGGCTTAGTTAATTTAGTAATTTTTAATTATTTATTTGAATTTATTTTTTAATTTATCTTTTGCTCGGGACTAGCAAAACCTTAAGTTTGGGGGTATTTGATAAGTGTGGTTTATACCCACTTATTACGGCATTTTTAGCTTACTGTTTTGTTATATTTCGAGATATTTGGATATCATTTATAGTTTATTTTCTGTTTTAATTTGTAGGAGCATTAATACATGGATCCTGGAATATTTACAAGTGTTTCGGGAAGTTTCGGGAACACAGGATGAGTACAGGAGCTTAGGCGCCATGGCCCCACAAACCCCATACAAATTCCAGGGGAATAGGCGCCACGGCGCCCATTATTAGCAAAGGCGCCAAGGCGCCATTACCATTATTAGCAATGGCGCCAAGGCGCCATCATGACCAAAATTAAGGGCGCCTTGGTGCCTCAATATTAGAAGTAAACTGGCGCCGTGGCGCCAGTTAAATTAAATGTGCATGCGCCACGGCGCTTTCCCAAAACACAAACTCATACATTTTCCCGGAAGTTCAGCGCCCCGGCGCCCACTTACAAAAGATGCAATGATCCGGAAGATTACCTACACGTTCCAGGAAAGAATTTTAGGGTTTTTAATAATCCTAATGCTACCCAATGACTCACAGCCTCCACTATAAATATAACAGTTCGTCCAGAATTAAAGAGAGGCTAATACAGGAGGCTAATACAGAGCACAAAACACAGAAACACATATTTTTAGAGATCCAAGGAGAGGATTGAAGAGCGACAAGAGGAGACAAAGGCTTTAATAACCGGAGAGGAAGAGATTCAATTCGGGTTTTATCTTCTTATTTCTTTCTTAAAACTCTAATGATTTCCATTAGATTCGTGGCTTGATTATTTATTGTCTTATCTTTTGTCATGAATTTACTCCTTAAATCTGGAGAACGATTGTAATTGATGCTTGAACCTTGTATTTCGTTTATCAATTTTGTTATGAAGTTTTATTAATTTATTTATATTCTTTGAGTTTAATGCTTCTTGATTGCTGGCCACAATTTGAGATGATATATGTTTAGAATCTATCACTCGAGAGAGGGGATTTTGAATAGATCTAGAGAATATAACCTAGGATTTTATAGAGTTCGAGAGAATCTGTAGTCATTTGAAGTCGTTAAAATAGAATCACAAATCGTAATGTTATTAACTATTGAATTTTTATAGAGATATCGAAGTCTATAGTTGATAATATTTTCACTCGGCACTCGAGAGAGGGAGTGAATATTTTAGGATCTTGACTTATAAATAATATAACTGAACAAAGATTAATTGGCATGACAAATACATAGGAGACAGCTAGGTGGAATTAGGATCCAGAATCTCTATCGTATTAGTTCCTCCTATCTAAATATTTGTATATTTTATTTAATTATTAAAATCTTTATCATTTATTTTCTAAATAAAGTTAGGATTATCAATTGTAGTACTTAGTGCGAGTTAACGCAATCCCTGTGGGTTCGACACTCTTAACTCATATTTATACTAAAACTTGACACCGTACACTTGCGGTACGATATAAAAAATATCACAACACCCGCGGGGGAACTAAACCGGAGAAATAACCTGGAGTCGCCACCCGATGTGAACCGAGACAAAGATTTAAGGCCGCACTCACCCCTCGCAATGGAAGACCTCAAACCGTTGGGTTCGGAATGGTCCCTTACTTATGCCACTTGTAATGATGTGATTTGTGCAATAAACTAACCGAAACTAATCAACATATATGCCCATAGATGACTTAGATCTAGTTCATATTCATCAAAATAAGTCCTATGACTAAGTTCGCATACTTTAAAAATAAGTCATTATAACGGCACGAATATAACATTACACAACGAGCATGTTTGAACCATCCAATGCAAAGAACAAATAAA
Source organism: Zanthoxylum bungeanum (assembly GCA_019454045.1). Taxonomy (NCBI): domain Eukaryota; kingdom Viridiplantae; phylum Streptophyta; class Magnoliopsida; order Sapindales; family Rutaceae; genus Zanthoxylum; species Zanthoxylum bungeanum. Next base: position 22,003 of record SKCR01023989.1, on the reverse strand, counting down.
TAATTACTTTAACATAAACGCAAACTAAATCACTAATGCGAAATTAAAGAACTAAATTATGCATAAATAAATAACAAATAATCTATGAACTACATCATGCTCGAACACAAGTTTGGATGAGACGAAATATTTGTGTCTCTCAAGTAGTACGTGGTGTTGTATCCCGAGTGCAAATCGTACTACCGTCCATTCGGATTCGGCTACGGAATTTACGTCCGGGTTTCCATCCGATATACCACAAAAGAGAACACTCATTCCGCTCATCCGGAATTCACATCATGCCTCAATAAACGACTCTCATGCGATAATATATTAAAATAAATAAAAGAAACGAAAGATGATAAGTAAAAAAGGGTGCCCTCAGGTCTAACCTCTTTTGTCGTTTCTCGAAAGCGCGTTACACGGCCGTCAAAAGGGTTGATGTTCCGTAACTTTTCTGGTTCACTAATCCAATGTTTTTCCTCGCTGTTTTACTGATTGGGCTACTGTTTTTACTCCGTTTTACGGTGTTTCTGGTTGTGGTTTTTAGCTTACTGGTTTACGGTAATTAAAGGACTGTTTGGTGCAGTTTCAGGGACTGTTTTGGGCAGTTTCGGGGACTGTTTTAGGATAATTTTTTTGGCAGATTTGGAAGGGTTTGTTTTTGGTGTGAGTGGAGAACTTGTGTGAGGCTTATTTGTGTTCGCGTGAAGGGGTTATGCGTCTGATTGAATGGCCAGTGCGTATGAGGGGTTTTGAAGGGGCTTGGTCAGTGATCAGTGGGCGTTAGCTGTGGGTTGTTATTCGGCTAGTGAGGTGAGTGGATCAGCGTTTGTGTGAGGGGTGATTAATGTAGAATTGAAGAGGACAAGTTGAAGAAGAATATATTCTCTCTTATTATTTACAATGACATTTAGTACTATAAATACACAATGTTGAAATTTGAAATAGGAAAGAGATTAACTACTAGATAAAAGATATAATTACAAAGGATTCAAAAAAAGATATTCCTTGATTTTCTCCCTTCAATTATCTTGATTATGGAATCTTATCATGCCCCCGCAAGATGGACGGTCGTGGAGAGAGTCCGATCTTGGATTTGATTGAATTGAAAGGAAACCGAGCAAGCGGTTTGGTGAGGGCGTCGCTAGTTGATCAGCTCCAGAGATGTGGGAGACCCGGAGTAGACCATTTTGAACTTGTTCTCGGATGAAGTGGTAGTCAAGCGCGACATGTTTCATGCGTGAGTGGAAAACAGGATTGGAGCAGAGATTGGTTGCCCCAACATTGTCACAGTAGATTACTGGTTGGAGAGAGAGAATGACACCAAGTTCAGTAAGGAGAGCACAAATCCATCTAAGTTCGGCAGCAGCAGTGGAGGCCACTGATCGGTACTCGGCCTCAGTGGATGAGCGTGCAACAGAGCGTTGTTTCTTGGAGCTCCAGGAAATAGGATTATGACCCTGATAAACTATGTAAGCACCAGTGGAGGTGAAGTCGTCCTTGTTGCCAGCCCAATCAGCGTCGGAAAAGGCATGGAGTGAGAGGGGAGTTTCGGCGGAGAAATATGCCATGGTCCAGAGTGCCACAGAGATATCGTAGTAGACGCTTGACTGCATGCCAATGTTCATCGGTCGGTTGATGCATAAACTGAGAAAGTTTGTTTACAGATAAGCAATGTCTGGTCGAGTGAGGGAGAGATACTGGAGGCTCCCGACAATAGTTCTGTACTCGGTCGGATCAGGTAAGGGAGATCCAGATTGTAACGTGAGTGTCGGGTTTGCCGCCAGAGGAGTTGAGGCTGGCTTGGCGGTAATCATGTGGGTTCTGGTGAGCAGATCGGCAATGTACTTGCGTTGACTAAGGAAAAGATCATCGTTGTGGCTAGTAACCTCCACCCCAAGGAAATAAGCAAGTTGGCCAAGGTCCTTGAGTGAGAAGCGCTTAGAGAGTTGGTCTATGAATCGGCGGACAGTTGCAACATCATTTCCAGTTATGATGATGTCGTCGACATAGACTAAGAGATATAGTGTGGTTGGGCGTTGGTGGAGATGAACAGTGAGGTGTCGGCCATTGAGTTGGTGAAGCCGGACTGTAGAAGAAATTGACGCAGTTCATGGTACCATGCTCGAGGAGCTTGTTTGAGGCCGTAGATGGCTTTGCGAAGTTTTCAGACGTGATTGGGGTGATCCCGATCAATGAAGCCCGAAGGTTGTGACATATAAACATCTTCAGTGAGAGTGCCTTGAAGAAAGGCATTGTTGATGTCAAGTTGTCGGAGAGACCATCCTTGACTAACCGCAAGACTGAGAACAATCCGAACTGTGGTCGGCTTGATGACTGGACTGAAGGTTTCATAATAATCCACGCCAGGTCTTTGATGGAATCCCTTGGCAACTAATCGAGCTTTGTACCTGTCAATAGAACCGTTAGCATGAAATTTGGTGCGGAAAATCCACTTACACCGACCAGGTTCTGGTCGGAACAGGGTGGCACCGGTTCCCATGTCCCATTGCGAAGTAGTGCATTATATTCCTCTGACAAAGCTTGGCGCCACTTAGGGTCTTTGAGGGCTTGGGTAATGGTGGTGGGTTCGAGTGTAGGTTGCAGAAGCTGGGGTGAAGGTTAAGTTTTTGAATTGGTTTGTGTAGGTTGTGCTTGGAACGTGTGACAATGACACGGGGTAAGTCGGAGCGTTCATTCGGGTGGTTGGGTTCGGTTGGTCGGGTATGGGTTGTGGAGTTGAGTGTGCAAGAGGTCGGTTTTGTTGTGTGGTCGGTCTGGGAAACTGTAGTTGTTGGGTCATGTGTTCGGTTGGTTGGTTTTTGTGTGGTCGGTGTTGGTGTGTGTGTTCGGGAGTGTTCATGTGGTCGATGGTGTTTGTTTGGTCGGTGTTGGGTTGTGGTCGGGAGTGATCAGGTTGAGTGTCGCTGGTTGTGCTTTTTGGGAGGGTTGATACCCGGCTGTGTGTATGAGGTCGGTTTTTATGTGGATTATTGGTGAGGGGTGAGTGACTTCTGTTCGTAGGGGGTCGGTCGAGGTTAGATTGGTCGTCGAGTTGGAGTTGTTTGTGGTCGGTTAGGATTGGTTTGATTGGAAGTGATGTGATGCTCGGGGTAGGTTATGCCCGATAGGACATATGTGGTCTGCTGATGCTTGTGAAGTGGTTGGACCTGTGGGAATTATGTGAGATGGAGGGTGAGGTTGGCTCGGGGCATTGATGGGTGTGGAATTCTGTCGGGGTGTAGAGTCGACATTCTGCAATGGTGGGTTCAGGACCGGTAAGGTCATGGAGCACCATTCAGAGATGGTGTAAGGAGTGGCCCGGGAAGGAGAGATAAAGGAGTTGTGGCAAAGGGAAAAATTGACTCAACGAAGCGGACATGTCGGGAGGTGTAAAGACGATTTGTGGAAGGCTCGAGACAGAGATAAGCCCTCTGAGTGAGAGAATATCCTACGAAGACACAAGGAGAGGACCGAGACTCAAGTTTGTGAGATGTGTATGGACGGAGCCAAGGGTAACAGAGACAGCCAAAGCTGTGAAGTTTCGAGTAGTTCGGCATATGACCGAAGAGTTTTTGATAGGGGGAGTGATGGTGTAAGGTCGGTGTGGGCATGCGATTTATAAGATATATTGCAGTGGAGAACAAAAGGACCAATATGAGAGAGGCATGGAGGAGTGAGTAAGAAGAGAAAGACCTGTTTCGACGATATGTCGATGACGACGTTCAGAGTACCCATTGTGTTCAGGAGTGTGAGGAGGAGATGTCAGATGGGAGACTCCATGGATGTAGGAAGGAAGAAGAGAGGGCTTGGTATTCCCCCCCATTGTCAGAGTAGAGTGATATGATAGGGCGATTGAAGAATTTTTCGACCAGTGCCTTGAAGCGCACAAAGACATCACGGGTGTCGGATTTTCGTTTTAGGGGATAAACCATATGTATTTGGTGAAATGGTCGATGAAGATTATGTAGTATTTGAAGTTTCGAAGGAGTAGACCGGGGAGGTCCATAAATCTGTATATATAACTTCAAGAGGCGCAGAGGTAGTAAGAGTGGAGGTAGAGAACGGTAATTTGTGACTTTTATTGCATTGGCATGCATTACAATGATTATTTGAATAACAGGAATTAGAGACAGAGGAATTAAATGAAGACATGATGCGTTTGAAGATGGACGACGAGGGATGCCCGAGCCGATGATGCCACTCAGGTACAGTTGTGCTGACACTTGGATAGGCGATTAGAGGAGACCGAGTGGGGGGGTCGGCCACTCGTAGACACCATCCTTAGTTCGACCCTGCAACAGAACTGCCCCCGTGCGGAGATCCTTCACATGAAAACAAGAGGGTAAAAACTCAATGGAAGTGTTATTGGACTTGCAAAATTGTGAAATGGAGAGATGAGATTTCGTTTCATGTGGGTACATATAAAACATTGGATAAGGTGAAAGAGTTAGTTAAAGTATTAAGAGAGGTAGAACCATGGTGGGAAATGGGCAGGGCAGTGCCGTCACCGATCATTATTTCATCTGTGCCGTCATAAGGATAGTGGAGGGCAAGGTTGTTCAGATCAGTAGTGACATGATGTGAGGCTCCACTGTCGAGAAGCCAGTTTGGGTTGGATGAAGAGGTGGTGGTAGCATTTGCTTGATATTGCCAGGGACTGGGCGTGCGAGGGTTGGAGGAATTGGTCGACCTGGTTGGTGGTTGCGCACCGGGGAAGTGTTGGCGGAAGAGAGGGCATTGGGAGACCACATGGCCTTGATTGCTGCACCATTGGCAACGACCAAGAAAAGGACGAGGAGGATGTCGGTCGGTTCTAGTGTTTGTGGAAGTGTTTCTGGGAAGTTGGTGGTGGTGGTTGGTGTAAACCGACCGATCTGGGCAGTGTTACTTGGATGTGGTCGGCTGTAGGTCCGAACATTGGTGGGATGCGCGGATGCCGGGTGGGATGGGGTGCTGGTCCTGTTGCGGAGATATAGCTCCTTGTTGATGAGTTTTTCATGGAGTTCATCAAAGAGAATAGTGGAATCACGGCCATTGACAGAGTCGATGATGGACTGATAGTTATCGTCAAGGCCGTCAAGTACTTTTTCAATTAGATCTTCATGGTCAAGAGGTTTACCAAGGGCGGCAAGTTGATCGGCTGTGGTTTTGATGAATTGCATGTATTCGGTAATGGTTTTAGGGCCTTTGGTGATGTGTTTAAGATGATCTTTGAGTGTTGTTTGATGTGACCCCGAGATGGACGGGCATAGGTGTTGGCAAGTGTTCGCCAGGCTTCATAGGTGGTGGTGGATTGGGTGATGAGAGGGACTAGCGATGGTGATAGGGTGCCGACCAGAGCTGCAAAGATCAGTTTGTCTTGGCGTAGCAAGTATGATATTCGGGATTTGGAGAAGTGACATTATTGGTGGTGACGGTACGTTGTGGGGTTTGATGATTTTCATCAATGTGTTTTTGTAAATCGTAGCCGATGAGAATGGCTTCAATTTGGGTTTTCCAGGAGAGATAATTTGTTGATGTGAGTTTGATTGAGTTGTGGATGGCAACTATGATCAAAGGTTTTGTAGGTTCTTGGGTGTTGGGGATGACATTTTGGGTACCGTCGGAGGCCATTGGAACGGAGGTTGGAGATTGTGGAGAAAAAAAAAATTAGAGAAGGGATCTGGGCGCTGATACCATGTAGAATTGAAGAGGACAAGTTGAAGAAGAATATATTCTCTCTTATTATTTACAATGACATTTAGTACTATAAATACACAATGTTTGAAATTTGAAATAGGAAAGAGATTAACTACTAGATAAAAGATATAATTACAAAGGATTCAAAAAAAAGATATTCCTTGATTTTCTCCCTTCAATTATCTTGATTATGGAATCTTATCAATTAACGTGAGTGTAGCAGTGTGGGTCCGTGTCTTGGCCGAAGGATTTTTGGTCTGTGAAGGCTATTTTAGCCGATGTGGGAGAGTCAATTTGTGATTATCTGAGGGGCTGCTGAAGGTTGTGGGCAGTGTGGCGTTACGTGATACGTTAGTGGCGCTAAGGGTTTTTTAGGTTTTTTGTTAAAGGTGAATGCAATGAGGGGGGGTTGTTGAATGGTTGAGGGCTGGTGGAAGCTGTGGCTATTTTAGCGTGAATAAGGGCAGTTTGAAGGATGTTATTCATGTGACAATGGAGGCTTTTTGGATGAAGGGATTAGTTCTCGTGAGGCAGTGAGTGGCTGAGTGTCTTGGTGTGAGTTTGGCTGAGGGACGTGACTAAGGCCTGAGCGTGTGAGTAGAGCAGGCTAAGGACGTGGCTGTATGGTTTGTTTACGTGAAAGATGGGAGCCAGGCGTGAAGGGCGAGAAGATAGAGTGGCGTTGAGGGCTGCTAGGGTTTTTGTTATTTATGTGTAGTGCATGATTGTGGCATGAGGGAGAGCAGTCTGTGATGGTCTTTGCCCGTGTGAGTGTTCAGGGTCTGAAGCCGAATACCGAGGTATGTGTGGCCTGTGTTTTAGGTTTTGTTTTTGTTAGAGTGTGCCCAGTTTGTTGATGGTGTAGAGTAGAGAGGAGGGAGAAGAGAGGGCTGATAAGAGTTGTCGTTGGTGGCTCTGTGATTGTTGAGTTAGTGAGGGTCAAGGCCGTGAACTGGAGTCATTAGGGTTTATTCATTTTGCCTTGGTGAAGTTCAGTGTGGATGTCGGGAGTTGGCTGCCGTGAGTTGGGTTGAAAGAAGGTTGGGAATGTGTTATTTTTATATTGATTCATTAGGGTTTGCATGGCTTTTAAAAAGGAAAGAAATCAAGTAATTTAATTTGTGTTTAATTTTAATTATTTAAGGCAAGAAATTATTATATTTTGGTGGGTGATTTAATTAAAATTAGGAAGTGATTTATTTTAATTTGGAATTTAATTTAATTGGATTTTAAATTCAATTTAATTAATTTAATTGGTTTTAATTGGATTTAATTTGTGAATTTAATTTAATTAAGATTTCAATTTAATTGGTTTCAATTTAATTTGTGTCATGTTTTTTAAATGTTTTAATTATTTTAGTTTGGGCTTGGTGTGTTTAAAAATAGAGGTCCAACGAGCGAACCCGAAGCGAAACAAGCGAGTTAAATCTGACAAAATGCTAATTTCCAACTTTACCCTTCCAACGTCCGTTTCCCGCGGCTTTCACAACTAAAGAGGTAGTGTCTCCATACGAGACTCATCATCGGGCTGATATGCAAAAATGCAATGCCTACAATAAGGACTCACATGCAAAAATGCAATGCCTACACCAAGCTTTCACCGATTGTTATTTGGGATTGTCATTTCCAAAAAATGACTTATCATTTTTATACAGGACATTCACTGTCAGTGCGCTGCCACTAACCTCTTTATATACACAAGAATCATTTTCGTTTTGAATTAATCATACACCATTATGATTACATCAAAACGATAGTTCCAAGAACACTATGTTTGCTTCAATCCATACATGGATCGAATAACCTGCAAACCTTGTTTGCTAGTTATGGTACGACAAAACCGTCAGGATATTGTAAACATCCTCCGAAAGGTTTCCGTTTAAGGAAAGCGGTTTTGGCATTCAGCTTCTATATTTCATAAATGAAACATGTAGCATTAGCAAGCATTATCCAAATGGATTTACCAATGGCAACAGGTAAAAGGTTTTGTCGTAATCGACACAATGTTGATAACGATACCTTTCCGCTACAAGCCTAGCTTTGTACGTTGGTATGTTGCCTTCAGTGTATGTCTTCCTTGAAGACTTATATAGTACCAATAGGCACAATGCCTTACGGTACAACAACTAGTATCCAAACTTAGTTGGTATACATGTAATCCATTTCGGACATCATGGCACTTTTCCATAATAGGGAGTCGATACCTTGTATCACTTCCTCATACGTAGTCAGTTCATCTTCCTCAATAAGATTGACATATATATGAGGTGAGATCAGAAACCCATACCTCCCAGGTTGTTTTCTGACTCTCTCCGACTTACGTGGTACTTGTGTATTCGAAGATTATTGGTATAGTTTCATCCTTGATGAACTATTTGTGTTCCATTAAGGAATTGGTGCCTGGAATAGTACTACTCCGATTTTCATCGAGTTTTACTTTCCTCCCACTTTCCACTGTATATAGGTATTCCTCTTAGGAAAACTGCATGGCGAGCAACAATTACATTGTTCTCTAGTGAGTTGTATAAGTACTATACTTTGGTTTACCTAGGATAACCATTATTAGGCACTTATCCAATTTGGGTTTTAGTTTGGTATCATCCAAACAAATGCCTAGCATTCCAAATCATTAGGAATGAGAAAACCCGGTTTCTTTCATGTTCATATCTAATATGAAGTCTGTCTAATAGATTTTATGGAACCTTATTCAAAATAAGTTCGTGCACTGTTTATGTGTATCCGTTGAAGGAAATGGTAGCTCAGAGCGACTCATGATTAACCTTATCATGTCCAAAAAAATTTGGTTTCTCCGTTTGGACACACCGTCAAATTGACGTGTTCCGGGAGAAGTCCTCATTGAAAGAATACTATACTCTTTCAAGTATATGAGAAACTTATTGCTTAAGTATTTTCATCATGGTCTAACCGTGATGGTTTTATACTTTAGCCAATCTGTTTGTCTACTTCGTGTCGAAACTCTTAGAGTTTCCGATCTGTGTTTCAAAAGAAACACATAACCATAACGCAATGCCACATCCGTAAAGCTCATGAAACATTCATATCCACCTCTAGCCTAGCTAGACATGGGCCCACTTACGTCACTATGAACGAGGGCTAACAGATCGGTGGCACTTGCACTTTTACTAAGTAAAGGTGTTTTAGGCACTTTGCCTAATAAACTAGATTCGTAGACATCATTTGAATAGAATCAAATTTGTCCTAGTACCCACTCTTCGAAAGTGTGGATATATGAGTCTTGTTAATTGTGTCCCAGACAACAATGCCACATTTAAGTCTCAACTGATAAAATCAGTTTGAGCTATTTGTTTGTCATGTTATATGTTGAGATTTATTTATATTCAAAATATAAATACTGTTATTCACATCTAATGTGGTTATCTCAATATCATCTTTATAAAATAAAACACTTTAGTGTTCTAGAATATAAAGGTATATCTGCAACGGATTATACTCTGATATAGAGATAATGTTTCTAGTCAAACTAGTTACATTTAACAGTTTCCTAATTTAAGTACACACCCTAAGGGTAGTTCCTAAACTTAGGTATATACGGTTAAAACAGCGATTTTCGACCCGTTTCCGATTCGCAGATAAATCTCAACTGAAGTCAGTATCCTGCTAACCAGCAGATTCTGCACATCAATACGTATTTATGTACCACTTTTAGTATCTAAAATCCAATTTTAATACTAATAGTGAACATATTTATGACAAATATATTTGAAGTCAGAGTCTTGCCCCGTCTTCAATTCCTTCATGTCTGCTTTGTCCATATGGCAGTCACGCTTCCGTGATCCCGTTTGCCACAATTTAGGCAGACATTCTGGGATATGTCTTTTGTCTTCCTAGAAGACTGTGATGACATTGCCTTTGCCCTTTTTCCACACCCCATAAGCCTTTGGCCAAGCCTTGGCCTTCTAGAATGTCGAAATAAGAAGCGTCTTGCGCTACTTGCCTTATTGCAAACTTTGGCTTTGTCTCATTGAGTATAGTCATTAACTCTCCAAGAGTTTACTATTGCAATTTAGTACTTCTAAGATCTAAGGATAGATCTATGAAGATCCTTCAATTTCATTATCATACTATAAGGATCTAATCCTTAGTTCTGATTAAGAAATTAAGGAGTCTATTTGACAAGCATAATGGATTAAGCACTAAAGTTATCATCACATGAATCTTCTAAAGATCATGCTCTACTATTTTGCTTAACTCCGGGCTTAGGCCTAAGATGTTATTTTATCAAATAAAGTAACTTCTTAGTTACCAGGACTATCCTGATGTTTTATTCCCAATTTGAAAATTAAAGTCGTTTAAAAAATATTTTCACCCAAGATTATGTTTTAAACACTAATCTTTCAATTATATTGATTCTAATAGTCTAACTATTTAATCAACGATTTTAGGTACTATTTATTATAATGATTACTATAGTCCAACTATATAATCAACTATAATTTAATAGGTTAAATTCAATTATATTGAGTACTATAATCCAATTATAAAATCAACTATTAATTGAAATGGTTAATTCAAATACATTGATTACTATAATCCAATTATATAATCAACTATAAATGAAATAGTTTGAATACAGTCCAACTGTTTAATGAAAATAACATTAAATATTAGTCCAACTAATATATTAATTTATGTAACGACGAAAAATTTGAATGAGCGCGTATGGCAAGTAACTAAACGAATATTGCAAATTTAATACTTGCCTCCCACTATTTTTCGGCGAGCCTCTAACCCTCTGTGAAGTACTCGGGAAACCTTGTTTCCTAATGGGCTAGGATCCCGTTAAATAACACACAATCTTGACGTTGGCCAACAAATTGTATGATAATTAACTAGGTAGATCTCTAAGATCAATTGGATCCCATCCAATTCCTAGATCCAGTAGGTGGACATCCAAGTCCGAAACATATATCTTATATATGCCAATATATCCAATATATTGCCTAACCTTTTTTCTCTGAATCAACTAAGTCTTGGCTTTGGCATAACAAACTTAATGATCTCAGTTAAGTGGAACCCATTGACCTTGGAAAGCTTCGTAATCAATGTAGATGGACAAGAAGTGATCTTGACTTTGGCCAACAAATCACAACTTGGACAAGACACCGATATGGAACAAAGCCTTCATGATTCAAACATGTCAGCGACGGACAAAGGCCTTGACTTTGGCCAACAAACCAATGCCAGTCTTGGATCTTGAGTAAGAATCACTTAATGGAAGGAAAAATGTTTAATATGTTGTAAGGGTTTTTCGCGTGTAATTGGCAACCAATTAATTATCTTTGTTAAGGTCTCATCATCATACACCCTTAAACATGCATTCTAAACACATAATAAGGCGCATATAAATAAATATAGTAATAATGATATGCGGATGGATATTCAAACACATTGTTCCTAGAACAAATCTCTCAATTTCCTCTCTCCCGCTAGCACAAGTATTACTTCTACCCGATTACATAACACTTCTAAAGAAACCTCATTTACATGAGGGGAATAAGTGAGAAGAGAAATATAAAGAGTAAGGAGGTAATAGGCTGGACACGCAGGTCCAATTAATAAATTCTAAATTTATTACAACAATTTCCAAAATTGCCCTCACCCATCTAATATCCATCCGATATACATTATTCATACGCAACATGTATTCACACAAGCATGTTATCAATCAATCTAATCCAATTAATTAATCTGAATATTAATGATCATTCAATGTTCAAACAACGATTTGATTTTGCGCGAGTCAAACTCGTTTTGCGAATAAGTACTCAAAGTACAAATTCTTGAATTAAATTAAACTACAACATTAAATCCAATTTAATTTGTATTTAATACTAATTCATCTATTTAATTCAAATTAAATATTACACTTTATTAATGAACCTTTACGACTTAGATTCTAAATCTAACCGTTACGGGTCTCAAAGCCCGATTAACATCCAATGTCAATTTAATTTAAAGTCCAATGGGCTTTCAATTAATTTCTTAAGGCATGGATTTTTGGTCAATATGGGTCAAACCCAAATACCAAAGCCCATTTAAGGAATCACCCTTATTGGCCAAGAAACCAATTTAGGCCCATTAGGCCCAATTAATATTAAAGGTCCATTAAGTCATAATTGGACTTTATGGATATGGTTTTGGGCCCAATTGGATCCAACTAATTTAGCCTAAACCCAATCTTGGTACAACCAAGCCCATTAAGCCCAATTACAACTACACAAGCCCATTTCCAAAATAGGCCCAATTAATTAAATTACCAAATTCCAAATTTCATAACTTAATTAACCTAAAGTGTATGCCATAATTAATTACCCAAATTAATATTTCCAAAACACAAATTTGTACAATTAATTATGCTCATTATGATCAAAACATGTCCAACACATTTGAATCAAAAATCACATCATTTTACATGCTATAAGTCTCGGCAATTTGGGGTTTTTCATGTCCAATTCGGTTTCAATCCAATTAAATCCACAATCAACATTCCCCAAGTCTTTTAAACTCATCCAATGAATCAAAAAACAAAAATCACCATGACTATTAAGGTTCATCCAATTCTGCCAAGCCTACTTTTGGGCAAATATTGATCCAATCAAATTTTCATGAAATTGATCATATCCAACTTCAAACAATAATTTCATCATTTTTAACTATTAGCCTTTTCTATTATTATAATAATTTTATATATTTTCTCTTAATCTATAGCCAATTTATATTTTTCTTTACTAAAGATTCCTATGAACTATATTTTTCATAAGCTGACTAGAGGAAAGCGACTTGGAACAACCATCCTACCTTAGATGGATAGTGCTACGATATTATATTTGGAATCAAATCAGTTATACCTCTTCTTGTATTATGAAATCCAAGCTTGCATTACATTTATTTAATAACATATGGTGTTTCATTCAAATTTATTATCCTACATGAAAAATGAATTTTAAAAATCTGAAAAAGTTTATAGTCAAATTTTGATATACATATTTAAAGATAATTAATTTGTATTAACTATTGATTTTAATATCAGGTTGTGGTAATTGAATCATCTATTTAATGACATCATTTTTAATTTATCTTTTTCTGCAATAATTTTATATTTTTCTCATTCTTTATTAGCCAAGTTTTATTATTCTATTTTAAAGGTTGACATGAACTATATGCTCTTTCAAAATTAGACAAAATTTATATATACTGGACAAATTTTAGATAATTATGTTTTTTCATAAACTGACTAGTAGGAAGAGATTTGATAATATCCTATTACTCGGATGGATAACGTTATGGCATGTGACTTTTTGTTATTAATGTCACACTAATCAAATAAGTATGTGATTTTTTGGAGTAAGTCCCATTTGATGCCTTGCAATCAGTGTGGCAAAATGACTCCTACTTTGTGATTTTAATTTTCTTTAATTAAAGTGTGACAGATGAACAAATAACCTGCATTTATGTAAATAGTGGTTTGAAAGTCGATTATAAAAATAAATATATAGAGCCGGATATAGGATTTGAAATAAATTGCTTAATGTTCTATTTGGTATTAATGCTCTATAGCCTTTTAGCCTACAGATGTGATGAAATTAAAATTTGTACAATTTTTTTCTCTTTTAATTGTTGTTATTTTGTCTTTATTTTTTATTTTTATTTTTTGAATAATTCCTCCCCAACAAGCTAATATCCTAAAGTTTTGAATGATGAAAGTGGCATAATAATTCGCACATCAATTGAAATGTGAAAAGAGTATTATGAGTGTCTTCATTTTAGGCCGATTCTCTTTTAACCTACAGCTTTGAAGTTGTAATCTTAGAGGAATTATTATCTCTTGTTATTATATTTTGTAAAAATTAAGTTTATTTTTTGATAATCTTCGGAGAGTAATCAAATATTGGAATTAACGGATGATGCACGTAAAAATATAATTAAAGTACTCGTAAATTAAAATTTCAATTCGTTTTCCATGTCTTATCAATATCGTCTTCCTTAATTGCACTAATTAATGGGGATGGTTATGATTTACATTTTTCCTTCCCATATTAGTGCAATACCCAATATTGGGTATGTTTTTATATAGTTGTTGACAATTTTGTTGAGCTATTGCAATTTTGCTAAAGTGTGAACTAGTATTCTTCAAAAGCAACAAAAACGTTTCTTCTTTATGTTGCTAATCAATAATATTACAAACAAAATAATAAAAGATAATATTTAACTATATGTAATATTCTATTGTCAATCATTATAAGAAGCATTTATTTCTAAAAATAGTTTTAATATCTCTAAAATTGATGGTTGTTGTCAAACTCGGGTGAAATAAGAGAAATCAATAATGAGCCAAAACATTGACCATGGATGCATGGCCGATCATAATAGTCTGTCTCAGCAACCCACGACTGCTCAGTCACACTTGCTTCCTAATCAATAAAAAAACAAACATAAGTGTTTCACGATAATCAATAAATAAAAAAAAAAACCAACACCAATATGTCAATAAAGCATAAAAAATAAACTCTTACGGGTATTGATGTTGGTTTGGCAGAAATTGATGAAGCACTTGGCTCTGATTCTTCCACAATTGTGCTTGAAATAAGCATGCTTTCAGTGCATACTTGTATGAGCAGAGCCATAATGAAAAATTAAAGACTCTTTGACATTTTTAAATTCAAAACTTGCAGAAGATCTTAGATAAAAATAGAAAGGTAAAAGCTATAAATATAGAAAAGAACAATAAAGGATGAAAATTGTGAAATAAAATGTATCGGGTCAACAACAGTTAAATATTTCATGAATGAGCATTGAATGAAACTTGCTAGTTACTAAATGTCAAATGTTACAAATAATTACTCAATGGATCAATGCCGTAATTATTTTTTAAGAAACATTACAGTTTTACAGAAAAAAAAAATCTAAAATATATCTTTAAGTAGTATTTATAACTTTATCTTCAATTTTGATCTCAGCTATTAAATACAAAATATAGGTATGCAAGCGTTTTTATGTTGGTATGTTAATTAATTTTACTTCTTCATGTACACGAGCTTGCATTATAGACATATAGTGCTACATTCATACATCTTATTCCAGATGATAATGAAATATAAAAAACTCTAAAAAAAGTAGTTGTTATGTTTTGATATACATATTTAGCGATATTTAATTTAAATTCAGTATTTGCTTTTAATATCATGTCGTGTTAATGGAAATATCTAACTTATTTCATCATTTTTAACTATTAGCATTTTCTATTATTATAATAATGTTATATATTTTCTCTTAATCTATTAGCCAATTTATATTTTTCTTTACTAAAGATTGCTATGAACTATATTTTTCATAAGCTGACTAGAGGAAAGCAACTTGGACCATCCTACTGACTTAGATGGATAGTGCTACGATATTATATTTGGAATCAAATCAGTTATACCTCTTATTGTATTATGAAATCCAAGCTGCATTACATTTATTTAATAACATATGGTGTTTTCATTCAATTTATTATCCTACATGAAAAATTAATTTTAAAAATCTGAAAAAGTTTATAGTAATATTTTGATATACATATTTAAAAATAATTAATTTGTATTAACTATTTATTTTAATTGCAGGTTGTGGTAATTGAATCATCTATTTAATGGCATCATTTTTAATTATTATCTTTTTCTGCAATAATTTTATATTTTTCTCTTTCTTTATTAGCCAAGTTTTAATCTTCTATTTTAAAGGTTGCCATGAACTATATGCTCTTACAAAATTAGACCAAATTTATATATACTGGGACAAATTTTAGATAATTATGTTTTTCATAAGCTGACTAGCAGGAAGAGAATTGGTAATATCCTATTACTCTGATGGACAAAGGTATGGCATGTGGCTTTTTGTTATTAATGTCACACTAATCAAATAAGTATGTGATTTTTTTGGAGTAAGTCCCATTTGATGCCTTCCAATCAGTGTGGCAGAATGACTTCTACTTTGTGATTTTAACTTGCTTTGATTAAAGTGTGACAGATTGAACAAATAACGTCCATTTATGTAAGTAGTGGTTTGAAAGTTGATTATAAAAATAAATAATATAGAGCCGGATATTGGATTTGAAACAAATTGCTTAAGGTTCTATTTGGTATTAATGCTCTATGGCCTTTTAGCCTACAGATGTGATGAAATTAAAATTTGTACAATTTATTTCTCTTTTAATTGTTGTTATTTTGTCTTTATTTTTAATTTTATTTTTTGAATTATTCTTCCACAACAAACTAATGTCCTGAAGTTTTGAATGATGAAAGTGACATAATAATTTGCACATCAATTGAAATGTGAAAAGAATATTATGAGTGCCTTCATTTTAGGCTGATTCTCTTTTAACCTACAACTTTGAAGTTGTAATCTTAGAGGAATTATTATCTCTTATTATTATATTTTGTAAAAATTAAGTTTATTTTTTGATAATCTCCGGAGAGTAAGTAAATATTGGAATTAACGGATGATGCACGTAACAATGTAATTAAAGTACTCATAAATTAAAATTTTAATTCGTTCTTCATGTCTTATCAATGCTTTCTTCCTTAATTGCACTAATTATGAGGGATGGTTGTGATTTACATTTTTCCTTCCCATAATAGTGCAATAACCAATAGTGGGTATGATGTTATATAGTTTTTGATAATTTTGTTGAGCTGTTGCAATTTTGCTAAAGT
Organism: Zanthoxylum bungeanum; assembly: GCA_019454045.1. NCBI lineage: Eukaryota > Viridiplantae > Streptophyta > Magnoliopsida > Sapindales > Rutaceae > Zanthoxylum > Zanthoxylum bungeanum. Next base: position 5,606 of record SKCR01023989.1, on the reverse strand, counting down.
CTGAACTAGTATTCTTCAAAAGCAACAAAAATGTTGCTTCTTTATATGGTTAATCAATAATATTAAAAACAAAACAACAAAAGATAATATTTAACTATATGTAATATCCTATTGTCAATCATTATAAGAAGCATTTATTTCTAAAAATAGTTTTAATATCTCTAAAATTGATGGTTGTTGTCAAACTCGGGTGAAATATGAGAAATCAATAACGAGCCAAAACATTGACCAGTGATGCAAGGCCGATCATAATAGTCTGTGTCAGCAACTGTAACAACCTAGGATTTTTAGCGAGATCAAGTAAGTTTTATTTTCTGCGTGTGGGGTCGCATCGAACGCGATGTCAATTTTAGTGTATAATGGGGACTTTTTCAAGAATTAATTAGAAGATAATAATAATTAAAAGGATTAACAAATTTGAATTATTAATTAAAGTAAATAAATAAATCTAGATAATACAACACAAACCTAAATATTTTCTTTATGCATTTATTACACATTTATGTATTATATATATAAATATTATATATACAACGTGGGAAAGGCATATATTTTACACACATAAATGGCCACAATTAAACACAAAAAACGAACAGCAGCAACGCACGCACACAGCAGGAAAAGAAAAGAAAAAAAATTAATAAAAGAAAGAAAACTGAAAGAGAGAAGCCGACGGCTTCAAATAGTGATTCACCGGCTTCCGGTGATCTCCGACATGGTGCTACGGCGAGGATCGATTCGTCTGGACATGGTGCAGGTGCTGGTGGTCGTTGTTCATTATATGGTGGCTCGTGGTGGTGCAGCAAGGCCGAGATCCGACGGGTTCACTGTAGCATTTTGGGGATTTTTCATTCTTCACGTGAATCATGCTATTCTCTGTAATTTTTGGGTTATCTCATCAAGATTAGTAAGTCTCTAAACTTGAATTCAGCATGATTGATATTTAATTTCATAAAAGAAAAAAATTAAAATTAGGGTAAACAAAATTGTGCATGATGAAATGAGGGAAATGGGTTATGCCGTGTGTGGGTATAGTGGTGAATATGAGTAATTATGTGATATATGATGGTAAATGAGGATGATGATTGTTGTGCCGTGAGTTGCCATGGATGGATATTATGAGGGAATGTGATTTAAGCATGTGTGCATGTAGTTGATATACTTTGACCATGAAAGAATAAAATGATACAGGAGTAGAGTTTCACATGTGGTAAGTGTTTGATTTAGGCTTCAAAAGATTCATAATTGCTTCAAATCATAATTTTTGTTTTTGTTTTTGTAATTTATAATACTCCTTGTTTGGCTATTGGGAAAATTTAGGAAGCAAGAGTGAAGATTGAAAGAATATAGAACTTTACACTTCACATACTGTATACTATTACTAGATGCAGTACTTTTAGATATATTCGTAACTGTTGTGCTTCTGCTTAATTTTGAGATCGAAACAGGTAAGATGTTAGTGTAAGCTATTGTCTATTAACTACTCACCCGCGTTTGCTTGATTGCCAGTCATTTCATTTCATTTCATCACAGATGTATGCTTGACATTTAGAAAGCCAACTGTTCAGCGTTATTAAAGGCGCGCCTGAGGCGCGCCTATAGAGAGGCGATTGGCCATGCGCCTACAAGTATATCAGGCGAGGCGACGTTGCTCAGGCGCGCGCCTATGCGTCGAGGCGCGCGCCTGAGCGGTATAGAAAAGGCGCGCCTGAGGGCAAGAAAAGAATCCGACCCAAATCACCAAAGCCCGACCCAAATAACTCAAAAACCCAACCCAAATGACAATTTTTGAAACAAAACAAAATCCTAACTGCCGAATTTGTGAGATTCAAGTTCACAAAACAAAACCCTAAAACTCTCCCTCACACTCTCCTCTCCCTCACGATCCCACTCTCCTCCAAATCACCCAGCCCTCTATCAAGTTAACTCACGCTCTCCCTCTCCCTAAGACTAAAACTCAAAGAGGTATGTCATTTTTTCCTAGTTTTATGTATTTTTCCAACTTCTATTCTTTTTAAAATTTTTTTTTTTGGATTGCAGCTGCTGCTGCTGCTGCTGCTGCTGTGTATATCACAGCAGCCAGCACAGCCTCGTGCTGCTGTGTTTATACATTATGGATTGTTATGAATTTGGATTATTGATATTGATATAAATTTTTATTATGAAATTTAGGGTCTTATACTATTATCATTATGGATTCAAGTATTGGACATTGGTTCTAGTAAATCAAATTCAAGTATTGAATTTGATGATGAGGACATGTAGTTGGATTGAAATATTGGAACTTGAATTTTTTTTGATAAATTTTGTTTTTGGATATGAAATTCAGTTGCTTATACGTTGGCGTTGCCTCGTTTTATTTTTTGATGAACTCTTTGTTTTTGGATATGTAACTCTTATGCTCTTGGATATGAACTTTTGTTTTAGATGTGATTATATGAAGATTGGTTGGAATCTTGCTTTTGGTTTTGGATATGAACTTGTAATTTATAAATGAAATTTAGGATAAGAACTATAAAAAAAATAATAGTTAAATATCATTTATGGCTAATTGATAGTGTGAAACAATCTTATACATTGTTTTTCTATATATTTTTACATATTTTGTTATATTTTGCGCCTCACATTCCTCAGGCGCGCGCCTAGGCTCCAGGACCTTTTGCGCCTCAGTGCGCCTTGCGCCTTAAATAACACTGCAACTGTTCCTTGTTTTCGTAGTTCTAAATTGGAAAACCTCATTGAAATGGAGCCAAATAGTTCTTGGATTCCAAATAATTGATATTTCATTCTTGTAAGGCACAGTATTAATTTAGCGAAGTAAAGAGATTATATGTATAATGAATGAGACGTATGGGTAAAGGTATGTATCTATATAATAGTTAATGATATGGTTTTTGTATGTGTATTAACTTAGAGTTTACCTTGATGTTAGAACTAGAAGTTAAGAATTGAGCTTATAAGTTTGCTTAGTAATGAAGAATGCAAATATGTATAGAGCATGTCATGAGATCATTAATTAGTATGAATAGTCTGCAGATGCATGTTTCTTTTTATTTATTTAGTGGCAGAACCTATTAGTTTGAGTATGAACGAATGATATCATATGTATAAAATGCATATTAGATTGTATGTATTTATAAAGTATTGTCAAATTATAATGAGCTTGAGTATGTAAGATGTATGTAAAGTAAATTGATGACAGTATAATTATATAGATCGTAAGATAATTAAAAATAAAAGCATATAGAGAGTAGCATTTATATGTCATTAAGTTATAGATATGCATGGATATATACATGTACATATATGACAACTTAAAGAAAAAGTTTAGAAAGCATAATAAGGGTAGCATGGAGAAATGTATATGCATATTTGTGCATTATGATTTTCATAAATTGAGTTCAAGATAAAAATGTTTTTGAAAAAAAATGTTTTCAGAAAACATTTGATACAGTTTCAAAATCTTTAAAGCATGGTTTTACGTTTTTCGGGGCATGAAGGAAAAACTCACCCCAGTATGTAACTTGAGATTCAATTGGAATTGACGGATACTATGGAATTGACGGATTCAGAGACATGTGCACATGTTGAGGACTGAGGGGACGCTCTCAGATCCTCCAGATGGGCTAGGGGGACGGCGATACGTAACGCCCCTAGACCCCAGTTTGAGCTTGGGTGGTAGCATAGATCTGCACCCTCAGCTCCAGTTTGTGGCTTGGGGGACGGCGATACGTAAAGCCCCAAGACCACCAGATATAGTTTGTGGCTTGCAGAAGATCTTAGATAAAAATAGAAAGGTAAAAGGTATAAATATAGAAAAGAACAATAAAGGATGAAAATTGGGAAATAAAATGTATCGGGTCAACAACAGTTAAATATTTCATGAATGACCATTGAATTAACATGCTAGTTACTAAAAGTCAAATGTTACAAATAATTACTCAATGGATCAATGCCATAATTATTTTTTAAGAAACATTGCAGTTTTGCAGAAAAAAAAATCTAAAATATATCTTTAAGTAGTATTTATAACTTTATCTTCAATTTTGATCTCAGATATTAAATACAAAATGTAGGTATGCAAGCATTTTTACGTTGATATGTTAATTAATTTTTCTTCTTGATGTACGATGAAACACGAGCTTGCATTATAGACATATAGTGCTACATTCATACATCTTATTTCAGATGATAATGAAATATAAAAACTCTAAAAAAAATTAGTTGTTATGTTTTGATATACATATTTAGCGATATTTAATTTAAATTCAGTATTTGCTTTTAATATCATGTCGTGTTATCGAACATCTAACTTATTTCATCATTTTTAACTATTAGTCTTTCTATTATTATAATAATTTTATATATGTCTTTTAATCTATTAGCCAATTTATATTTTTCTTTACTAAAGATTGCTATGAACTATATTTTTCATAAGCGGACTAGAGGAAAGCAGTGGAACTATCCTACTGACTTAGATGGATCGTGCTACGACATTATATTTGGAAGCAATCAGTTATACCTTTTCTTGTATTTTGAAATCCAATCTTGCATTACATTATATTAATAACATAGGGTGTTACATTCAAATTTATTATCCTACATGAAAAATGAATTTTAAAAATCTGAAAAAATTTGTAGTTACATTTTGATATACATATTTAAAGATAATTAATTTGTATTAACTATTGATTTTTATATCAGGTTTTAGTAATTGAAACATATATTTAATGACATCATTTTTAATTATTATCTTTTTCTGCAATAATTTTATATTTTTCTCTTTCTCTATGAGCTAAGTTTTATTCTTCTATTTTAAAGGTTGCTATGAACTGAATATGCTCTTACATAATTAGACAAAATTTATATATACTGGGACAAGTTTTAGATAATTATGTTTTTCATAAGCCACTAGCAGAAAGAGATTTGGTAATATCCTATTGACTCAGATGGACAATGTTATGGCATGTGACTTTTTATTATTAATGTCACACTAATCAAATAAGTATGTGATTTTTTGGAGGAAGTTTCATTTGATGCCTTGGAATTAGTGTGGAAGAATGATTCCTACTTTGTTATTTTAATGTAACATCCCCAATCTGGGAGATGCTACCGGTAGGGAATAGACCGTACTATTCCCCTGAGCCTCCGATCTCTAATCATTAACAATGTTAATACTCTTTTCTCTGTTTAAATATCTTATTTATAGGACCGTAGCCCAAACTTAATAACAAAATATGCAAACTCAACATAAATAATTGTGTACTCAATAACACTTACTTTTACAATGACTATCACATAACCAAGACTTAATACATAACTTTTACTTGACTCTGACTGGACTCTACTCTTTCTGACTTGAACTAGTGGACTTCATACCCTAGTGACTGCATCAGTATCCGTCCTCATGAGCTCGTCCTCTGAGAATACCTGCAAAATAAGGAAACTGTGAGTGAGGGGTTAAATCGTTGTGCGATCTAAGTGAGTTGACGAAAACTGAATTATTGTTATATAAATATTTTGATTCTACACCAAAATTCAAGATAACTTTATATAAAAACGAAAACTTTTTTCTGAAAAACTTGTCTGAAATCTCTTTTATAAGA
>SKCR01023988.1:0-48763 GCA_019454045.1 Zanthoxylum bungeanum | reverse complement strand
AAACGGAGGTCCAACAAGCGAACCTGAAGCTAATCCAACGAGTTAAATCCAACAATGATGTTAATTCTTGATTTTCCCTTCCGACGTCCGTTTCCCGCGGCTTCCACAATCTAAAGAGGCAGTGTCTCCATACGAGACTCATCATCGAGACTTATATGAAAAAATGCAGTGCTTAAAACTCCTTCAAGTGAAAGATGATGGTTTGAGCGTCCATATCTTCGTGAGCTTTCTGAAGTTCGTCCGACATAGAGCCAAGCATTATGCAAACTGCTTGCTCATCATCATCGACGTGTTTCTTCCAAGCATCAAATGTATCTTGGTCAGCATCTTCTGCGGGTTTAGGGGGAAATGGTCTTTCAAGAACATTGAAAAAATTTTCTTGTCGTAAGACAATTTTAAGGTTTCTAAACCAGTCATTGTAGTTGTCCCATTTGAGCTTATTCTCATCAAGGATGGAACGAAGTGATACTCTGTTTTCCATTTGAATGTTTGTGAAATATTTTAACCCACATGTTAAGAGAAAATGTTAAAATAAGAATATGCTTTCATTAATGTTTCATAATAACATTGGCTTTTAATATTATGAAGTTGTTCCCACTCAATTGTTTTAAAATTTTAAACAAATCGCATCAACCCCAATACGATGGATTTCTTGTGGGCAAGGATCCCATTATCATCATTTCATAACTCCGACTAGGGCCGGTCGTTATAAAATACGATAATTAGGTAGGTTCCCAACCAATTTATGATATAAATCACAATTCCTTGATCATTGGGTTGGGCAATCAAACATGCCAGAGTTTATGCTAGTCCTTTTGGACACCCAATCTTTGCCACTAAGTTATAAGACCACGCCTAAGGGTCGTTGCGTCTTATGACTCAGAAAAGTCAAACAATTGTCAATAGTATGATTTAAGGACAAATTGGTATTGGTCAGTCTGGTAAAGCCTAGTCCTGCCAATACAGTTTAAGCCCTTTGGGTCTATACTTTACAATGGGAGGCAAATTATTATTGAGGATTTTAGCAAGTTTAAGTGAATAACTGTCAAATGGATTCCTCCATTGAAAATTCCCCAGAGGGAGGGTGGAGCGAACTCTCTTAAATACCCTTACCTTTTAGGCTCTTATTGCCTTGGTGACAAGAATAAACAATAGATCCTCCAAATTAGTCCAACACTTTAAATATGTTTTAAGGTAAGCTTTGAGTAAATGATTATCTAGATGTCTTCACAGCTTTTCCTTTTGTCTATAAAAAGGTAGTGAGTGAAGGAAGACACCAAATCATTATCTAACTCTAGTAATATCTTTGGTTAAATTAACTTTAGTTTGGAAAGTTTTATTAACCCCTTGGTCCAACCCACTTGTATCTTTTATAATGTCTCTTTTAGTATAACAAGTGATTTATATTTATTAGCCTTAAAGGTAATAAATCTCTAAGTTCATCACGGAATAATTATTTAGCTAAGGGATAAGCAATACATTTTTCTATTGCTTAGAAAGTCTCTAGATGCTTGCACCCTAAAATAATCATGCCAATTCTAATCATACATAGAATCATCAAGTATATGAGTTTTAATATGTTGGAATTATTTAGACACTAAATAACTTTGATTAATATTTAATTATGATATTGCATTTTATTTTATTCAAATAAATTTACTATTCACGTTTTTCTGCAGATGCGTGAACTTTAAATGCAATTTCACAATTCAAATCTTAACCTAATCTTGCAAAACTTGTACCTAAAATTAATTTCATGGTGTTAGCTTTCCAACGAGATCTTAAACACCCAATTTCGAGTTCAAATGAGAGAGAACTAATCAAAACAAAAACGGCGCGCTGATACCACTGTTGGGAAGCGGCCGCGAGTGTGCAGCGGAAAATAAAAATTATTATGCCGTTTTCCCTTTGCCTAAGACCAATTTGTTTTGATTATTCTACAAACCTAGGCTTGTTACTATATATTCTAAGCATAAAACTCATAAAACATGCAAAGAACATAAACCTAAACATGCTAACTATCATAAGAACTCTAATTAAAATAAAGAAAGAAAAAAAATTACTTGAACCGAAGACTCCTCCAGTCCTCCCTCCAATCTACAAGCTTTTCTCGAACTCAGCAAGCTCTTCCACGTTCCAAAGAGCCACCCAAGTGTGTGGCCTCCAAAGATGCACACACCAAAGCCAAAACTCAACGGCAAGACTACGCCTTGAGTGCACGGGTATTTTGCCCTTGGTGCTAGCCTAGGCAAATACCTCAAAACTTTTAACTCGAGGTTTCTCTAGTCAATTAGACTTAAGGATCATAAAATCAGTAGATTACTCTTAAAATTTAGAGTTGCTCACTTATATAAACCCAAGATATGAAAGGTTTTGGTGTAAAAATTTGTGAAGAATTTTTGGGTTTATATAGTGCTCCAAAGACAACAAAATTAATTAAGAATCCGATGTGGGATAAATGCTAATTTAATCTTAGCCATTGGATCTTAATTTAGTGGTTTAATGAGATTATAAAACAATAATAAGAGTTTGGGCCGAATTGGAATTCAAAACAAATAACAAATTTTTTTTTACTATTCACGTGAATAGTATTATTTTTTATTTTTTATTCCAATTCCCAAAGTGCCCACATCATTATTCACCAATCCTTAAGCCACTATAAAACCTCATAAATGATCTGTTCAATAATTAAACACATTGAACCATTTATGAATAATTCCTACAACAATCATATATGATGTTATATTTGTACAGTGCATTGTTAACCATTGATTTCGACTTTGCTGTGTGTGACCTTTTGGGTTCCCCTCAAGTTGGACATGAAATGAATCGTGATAATTTAATCGAACATAAATTATCATCTGATCAGATGGTCGTTCGATTTCAATGACCAAGGTTGACATCTAGTAACATGCCAAGGCCCCCAAATAAAAAAGGAAAGATATATATACCCATTCTGTATGCGATTTACATATGATACGGTCCATCGCCTCACTGTATCCCCACTTATTGACCTAGGGTACGGAAAGTGTCTACCCATATGGTCAAAGGTATGATGTTGATAGTGTCATAAATCGTGCTAACCCAAGAATCTCACATGATTCTTTCGCTATGGCCACAGTCTCAATCACTGATCACACATATCAACCCGCGAACTGGAATACTACTCTTATAAGAAAATATTATCCGAGAGAGTGGTGATTCTCTGTTGTATCTTTACAAACTTCATGTGTTTCAACAAATGACCCAATCATACCTTTATGACCGGATCTTTTGAACCGGGGAAGGAAAATGTCAAAGTTATTTGATCCACACATAAGATTGTAAAGACCTCAAGTCTAAGGACAAGTCATATAATCGATACATAAAAGTTCTCACAGACACAAGGGATAAACACTCCATATGAAAACTTTCGGCGGTCAGTTCGATGGACACGAGCAACTCATACATCCATGTGATACACCAAGCAGGCGGATCTCCGCTAGTAGCCTATGAGATCGGCTACCCCACTTAAGGACGGATCATATCATCATGCTAGTCTCTCCGCTTTGTGAACGCCCAGATTATTCACAAAACTATGACTAGGAACATTTAAGAGTAATGATTCTCATAAGGCGTGGAAGCCATCGTCTTATAACTCCAAGGGCTTTATTACAGTGTTGATGATTCATATAAGTTATGTAAGACACGTTTAATAAAGATTACTATTTATTAATTAATGAAAATATTACAAATACATGTACATATAGCCCATCCACAAGTTGGGTATAGGGCATATCCTTAACAGAAAACGCGTCGTTTCAAAAATTCGTTGCACGATTTTATTAATACGCGTAAAGTTTATCATTTCGATTATAAAAGTAACAAATGAACTCCGATTGAGTTTATTTTTGAACCATCGGACAAATTTTTCCGAGACAAATATTGTTCGTGTTGAACACTTTTTGAAATTCACACCTGAAGAGCCTAAAAAATATGATTTTTCGAAAAGACTCCATAGGGACCTCTTTGTAAATAGCGGGGTCAGTTCGTAATTTTCAAAATATTTACTATAAATACATAGTTTCCATTAATTGCCAAATGGGCAAAACCCATTTTAGTTTCCCGTTCGACCCCCCAGCCCCAAAATTAGTGTGTGAGAGGTAGCAGCTCGCCGGCGGCCATTCGGCCACCGTATGCCAGCGCCCTGATGCTGGCCGATGCGCCGACCCTTCCCCCAGTCCACGATGACCGGTAGCCAGCCAGAGAACGCTGGGGAATGATGAAACAGATAGAGAAATGCGAGTTGATGGCTTTCACGGTCCCGACTCGTCGGTTTGATTCACGGCCCGAGCTACCCACCAAATCGAAGCCCCCGATGAGTACTACGAGATGGTGTTGACGGTTTCTCCGATCAGTGTCCGGAATCATGCGAAACAAGGAGGGAAGCCGCTTATGAACAGTAACCTCGACGTGAACAGTAGATCCGATTAGAATTCCGATGACACTTGCACATTCGTGAGCTCGTTAGGAGTCCGAATATGCCCTCGAAATTTCGGTATGACATCCAGGTAAAAATTCACTCTTTTAAAGTTTCCAGTTTTATATTTGGATGTTCCCCGTTGATCCGTAGAGTAGCGTAGTATTATAAATTGAGTTATTTGAGCTTTAGTATATTGAATATGTGTTTGTCGTATAATCCGAGTGAGAACGAATTAGATTAGATCGATCCAATAGATAAAGCAGGTTTCCGATGAAATCGAGTTTCTCGCTCGACTAAGCGTTGATGACCGTAACTATGGATACGACATAAATATGATATTGCGAGAGTAATTGAGTACTTCCAGATAAGTTCGGAAGGTTCAGGATCCTTCCATAGTGTTTGTGGAAACTTTTCCGCAAGATTTTCCACAAACGCGTAAAATAAGAATATAAGCCATCTAGCCATTTTAGAATAGTATATAAAGATATATTAAAGTAATGAAGCTTAAACCGTAGAAATCGGAGAGGATTCGTGTATTCCGGGAAGGTCCGGAAGTTTATTATAGATAAGTAGAAAGTTCCGCAAATATTGGTTCTGACCATGTTTTGTTATTTGTTTTGACAGATTGGACCAGGATTATGAGTGTCCGCCAAGCCAGGTAAGCAGTCCATGCGATGAATACTTGTGATATGTGTTCTGATTGAATTTAGATAATAAAGAAATTTTATAAGTATGTGTATAACCATATAACAATATATATATATATATATATATATATATATATATATATATATATATGCAAGTAAGGTACTAGCAACCCTGAGATTGAAAGTATAAGCATGTATAAGTAAATAAGTACGTAAGTAGGTAGAAACAAGTATGTATGTTAGTACACATGCATATGTGTAAGCATGTGAATGTTGGGTTTCCATTAAGTCCCAAGGATCAATTCAAGCAATGAAACACATGTGAATACATCAACGTCGCTAACGAATTAATTCTAAATTAATTCTAAATTAAGTCCCAAGGATCAATTCAAGCAATGAAACACATGTGAATACATCAACGTCGTTAGTACACATGCACACTTGTGAATACATCAACTCCCGGGCTCAGGTTCTCTAATTCCAAATTAACGACTTTTCCGTTGCGACGTAGTTAAATAATTATGCCTAGCAAAATTACTATTCACGTCGCTAACGAATTAATTCTAAATTAACTCGTTCGCCCGAATTAAAATCTAATTTTAATTCTGCGTCGAAATCCAATTTCGTATAATATATCGAATATATTATTTTATCGATTAATTCAAATTAATCGTTCTCTCTCTTTAATTAATATTTTATCCCAGATAAAATATCTCCGCAATTAATCCCAGATTAATTTTCTCTCTCATATTATTAATCCCATATTAATGAAGTGCGAGTCATACGTCATCGGTGAATCTTCGAGAAGCGACCCATGAGATCCCCGGATATGTTGGCAGTAAATCTGGTCGTCGGACTATCCGAACACGTATGTACCTAGTACTACGTTTTTACCGATTTACAAGACATGGTTGGCTTCTAGCAAAGCACCATGCCTACCCAATTCTCCAGAAATATTCTTACTGGAATATGTGATCTATATCAGGCGTAGTATACGTAGTATTGTGTATTTCGATCCAGCATCAGATGTCACGTGCAAGGCCTGGGGCTGGAATTGTGTCTGCCCCGTACGAATCACATATCGTATCTCTGGTAACTAGTCTCTATAATCGGATAATCATGACCTAGTCATATTATCCCGATGACTGCAGTAAATAAGAGCACTAGTTCCGTATCCTACGTGATCATCATCTCCACTATGACTGGAGTGACACTTCCGTCTCGACATCACACCCAATACACTACGATCCTCAATATACCCAGAAGAGGTGTACACAGAACTTGTTAAAGCCCTGGACGACCAAAACCAAAGTATATTGATTGTCGCAAGTATTAGCGGTGCAAGTCTTAGGTTAAGACCAAATACACCTACCCTGATTCGGACTTCCATAGACACATAGTTATACTACCAATGGAATTCCGAGGGGTCTGCTGAGAAAATGCTTTCGTCAATGGATTTGTAAGGTTATCATCTGATGCGATTTATTCGATCATCAAATCACCACGATGTATGATCCTAACTAATCAGATGAATGTTTGAAGTAGATATTTGGATCGTTGATGAGACCATTAATTCTTTAGCCTGCGCTGTAACCTAGCTCAGCTGCTAACAGAACTACTCCTAATCCGATTAGGAATATTATCAATCCAAAAGGCTTCTATTGCTGCCTCAGCTGCAGCAATAATCCACTTTTGTTGTCTATTCGGCAACAGTATCTTGCCTGGAAGATATCCAGCTCACTGTTCCGTTTATTCAAACTGTATAGTACCGTTATTACGACTTATAGTCGTCATTATCGGTTAGGAAACTTGCAACAGTGAACCCAGTCACTTCAAGTTCTCCTTCTCCATAGTGTAAGACAACATCCTTAGATCCTCTAAAATACTAAAAGATGTTCTTAACATCAATCCAGTGACCATCACTTGGATTGGCCTGATTTGAACCCAGTCACTTCAAGTTCTCCTTCTCCATAGTGTAAGCCAACATCCTTAGATCCTCTAAAATACTAAAAGATGTTCTTAACATCAATCCAGTGACCATCACTTGGATTGGCCTGATTGTGACTCCATATGCTCAAAGCGTATGAGACACCAGGTCGCGTACATTTATTTCAATGTACGAGTTCTCGGAGAGTACCAAAAACTTTTAGATCTATCTCAGTATATCATTATTCCTAGAATAAAGTTGTTTCTCCCAAGAATTCTACGGAGAATTTTCATGAAAGCCAAGCTTTCACCGATTGTATTATGGGAATATCATTTCCAAGAAATGATATGTCATCATTACTTAGGACATTCATTGTCAGTGCGCTCCCACTAACCTCCTTATATACACAAGAATCATTTTCATTTTTGAATTAAATCATACACCATTATGATTACATCAAAACGATATCGTTCCAAGAACGCAATGCTTGCTTCAATCCATAAATGGATCGAATAACTTGCAAACCTTGTTTGCTTGTTCTAGTACGAAAAACCTGTCAGGATGTTGTAAACATCCCCCAAAAGGTTTCCATTAAGGAAAGCGGTTTTGGCATTCAGCTGCCATATTTCATGAATGAAACATGCAGAATCAGCAAGCATTATCCAAATGGATTTAACCATGGCAACAGGTAAAAGGTTTTGTCATAATCGACACAATGTTGATAACGATACCCTTTTTCTACAAGCCTAGCTTAGTACGTTGGTTTGTTGCCTTCCATGTATATCTTTCTTGAAGACTTATATAGTACCATTAGGCACAATGCCTTCCGGTACATCAACTAATGTCTAAACATAATTGGTATACATGGGATCCATTTCGGACATCATGGCACTTTCCCATGATAGGGAGTCGATACCTTGTATCACTTCCTCATACGTAGTCAGTTCGTGTTCCTCAATAAGATTGACATCTTTATGAGGTGAGATCAGAAACCCATACCTCCCAGGTTGTTTTCTGACTCTCTCCGACTTACGCGGTTCTTGTGTATTCGAAGATTATGGTATAGTTTCATCTTTGATGAAATATTTGTGTTCCATTAAGGAATCGGTGCCTGGAATAGTATTACTCTGATTTTCATCGAGTTTTACTTTCCTCTCACTTACCACTGCATATAGGTATTCCTCTTAGGAAACAGCATGGTGAGCAACAATTAAATTGTTCTCAAGTGAGTTGTATAAGTACTATACTTTGGTTTCCCTAGGATAACCCACAACTTAGGCACTTATCCGATTTGGGTTCTAGTTTGGTATCATCTAAACATATGCTCAGCATTCCAAATCTTCAGGAATGAAAAATCCCAGTTTCTTTCCTGTTTATATCTAATATAAGTCTTTCAAACAGATTTTTATGGAACCTTATTCAAAATAAGTTTTGCACTGTATAATGCGTATCCCTTGAAGGAAATGGTAGCTCAGAGCGACTTATGATTAACCTTATCATGTCCAACAAAATTCCTTTTCTCTGTTCGGACACATCGTCAATTGACGTGTTTCGGGAGTAGTCCTCATTGAAAGAATACTATACTCTTTCAAGTATTTGAGAAACTTATTGCTTAAGTACTTTCATCATGGTCCAATCATGGTGTTTAATACTTTAGCCGATCTGTTTGTCTATTTCGTGTCGAAACTCTTTGAATTGATCAAAAGTTTCCGATTCGTGTTTCAAAAGAAACACATAACCATAACGCGATGCCACATTCGTAAAGGTCATGAAACATTCATATCCACATCTAGCCTAGCTAGATATGGGCCCAATTACGTCACTATGAACGAGGGCTAACAGATCGGTGGTACTTACACTTTTACCAAGTAAAAGGCACTTTAGGCACTTTGCCTAATAAACTAGGTTCGTAGACATCATTTGAATAGTATCAAATCCGTCCTAGTATCCACTCTTCAAAAGTGTGGATATACGAGTCTTGTTAAATGTGTCCCAGACAACAATGCCACTTTTAAGTTTCAACTGATTAAATCAGTTTGAGCTATTTGTTTGTCATGTTATACGTTTGAGATTCATTTATATTCAAAATATAAATACTGTTATTCACATCTAATGTGTTTATCTCAATATCATATTTATAAAATGAAACACTTTAGTGTTCTATAATATAAAGGTATATCCGCAACGGATTATACTCTGATATAGAGATAATGTTTCTAGTCAAACTAGTTACATTTTAACATTTTCCTAATTTAAGTACACACCCGAAGAGTAGTTCCCAAACTTAGGTATCTACGGTTAAAACAGCGACTTTCGTCCCGTTTCCAATTCGCAGATCAATCTCATCTGAAGTCAGTATCCTGCTTGTCAGCAGATTATGCACATCAGTACATATTTATGTACCACATCCAGTATCTAAAATCCAATTTTATACTAGTAGTGAACATGTTTATGACAAACATATTTGAAGTTAGAGCTTTGCCCGTCTTCAATTCCTTCATGTCTGCCTTGTCCATACGGCAGTCACGCTTCAGTGACCCTGTTTGCCACAATTTAGGCAGACATCTTGGGATATGTCGTATGTCTTCCCATAAGATTATAATGACTTTGCCTTTGCCCCTTTTCCACACCCCAGAAGCCTTTGGCCAAGCTTTGGTCCTCTGGAATGTCGAAATAAGATGCGCCTTGTGCTTCTTGCCTTATTGCAAACTTTGGCTTTGGCTCATTGAGTATAGCCATTAACTCTCCAAGAGTTTTCTTTTGCAATTTAGTACTTCTAAGATCTAAGAATAGATCTATGAAGATCCTTCAATTTCATTATCATACTATAAGTATCTAATCCTTAGTTCTGACTAAGAAATTAAGGAGTCTTTTTGGCAAGCTTAATGGATTAAGCACTAAAGTTATCATCACATGAATATTCCAAATATCATGTTCTACTATTTGTTCAACTCCGGGCTTAGGCTCGAGACGTCACTATATCAAATAAAGTAACTTCTTCTCGTTTCCCAGGACTATCCTAAGATTTTATTCCCAATTTGAAAATTAAAGTCATTTAAATACATTTTCTCCCAGGATTATGTTTTAAACACAATCTTTCAATTATCTTGATTCTAATAATCCAACTATTTAATCAACGATTATAGGTACTATTAAGTATAATGATTACCATAGTCTAACTATATAATCAACTATAATTTAATAGGTTAAATTCAATTATATTGATTACTATAATCCAATTATAAAATCAACTATTAATTGAAATAGTTTGAATACAGTCCAACTGTTTAATTTAAAACAATGATTAATTATTAGTCCAACTAATAAATAATTTATTTGACGAAATATTTGAAATGAGCGCATATGGCAAGTAACTAAACGAATATTGCAAATTTAATATTTGCCTCCCACTATTTTTCGGCGAGCCTCTAACCCTCTGTGGAGTACTCGGAAAACCTTGTTTCCTAGTGGGCTAGGATCCCGTTAAATAACACACAATCTTGACTTTGGCCAACAAATCGTATGATAATTAACTAGGTAGATCTCTAAGATCAATTGGATCACATCCAATTCCTAGATCCAGTAGGTGGACATCCAAGTCCGAAACATATATCTTATCTATGCCAATATATCCAATATATTGCTAACATTTTTCCTCTGAATCAACTAAGCCTTGGCTTTGGCACAACAAACTTAGTGATCCCAATTAAGCGGAACCCATTGACTTTGGAAAGCTTCGTAATCAATATCGATGGACAAGAAGTGATCTTGACTTTGGCCAACAAATCACAACTTGGACAAGACACCGATATGGAACAAAGCCTTCATGATTCAAACACATCCACGACGGAAAAAGGTCTTGACTTTGGCCAACAAACCAGTGCCAGTCTTGGATCTTGAGTAAGAATCACTCAATGGAAGGAAAAGCGCTTAATATGTTGTGAGGGTTTTTTCGCGTAATTGGCAACCAATTAATTATCTTTGTTAAGGTCTCATAATCATACACCTTTAAACATGCATTCTAAACACATAATAAGGCGTGTAAATAAATATAATAATGATATGCGGATGGATATTTAAACACATTGTTCCTAGAACTAATCTCTCACTTTCCTCTCTCTCCCGTTAACACAATATTACTTACTTCTTACACCGATTACATAACATTTCTAAAGAAACCTCATTTACATTGAGGGGAATAGGTGAGAAGAGAATTGCACAGAGTCAAGAGGTAATAGGCTGGACACGCAGGTCCAATTTAATAAATTAAGAAATTTATTACAACAATTTCCAAAATTGCCCTCACCCATGTAATATCCATCTGATATACATTATTCATACATCGCATCCATGTATTCCCACAAACATGTTATCAATCAATCTAATCCAATTAATTAATCTGATACTAATGACCATCCAATGTTCAAACAACGATTTGATTTTGCGCGAGTCCAACTCCTTTTGCGAATAAGTACTCAAAGTACGAATTCTTGAATTATATTAAACTACAAAATTAAATCCAATTCAATTTGTATTTAATACTAATACATTATTTAATTCCAAATTAAATATTTACACTTTTTAATATGCCTTTACGACTTAGATTCCAAATCTAATCGTTACGGGTCTCAAAGTCCGATTAACATCCAATGTTAATTTAATTAAAGTACAATGGGCTTTTAATTAATTTCTTAAGGCATGGACTTTTGGTTAATATGGGTCAAACCCAAATACCAAAGCCCATTTGTTGGGTTCTATTAAGTCCCAGGATCAATTCAAGCTATGAAACATATGTGAATACAACAATGAAATATGGCGGAATCATACTTACATTGATCGGATTTTGCGACGCGACGAACAACACAAAAACTCCTTGAAGCTCTCAGAAACGGTGCTCCTTTGTGCTCCTCCATTTTTGGTCAACTCCATGGCTGAATCTCCAAGCTCCAAGCTTTATTTGATGATTCCATGCTCATGAAATTAGTTCCCTATCACCTTAGGATGACCCTTCATGTGCTAGCATTGGAAAACTTGCCACAAATTTTCCATTTCACTTGTTTTTGCTCACGGTTTTGGCAAGCAAAATTGGGAGAGAAGCATTTGGCCCTTGGCCGAATTCTAAGGGAGAAGAGAGAGAGAGAATTATGTCTTATTTTGTGTAAATGTTTTCTAAAAACATATACCAAAATTTGGTCAAAGCTTTTCAAAAAAGCTAAACAATTTTGGAGGCAAAAAATGCATTTAATGCATTCAACAACTTCCATCAACTATTCACATCAAAAGTGACTAGACATCACATCACTTAAAGTGATGTGACTTTCATCACTTGATTGACTAGTGATTTGACGCTTGATGTGACTTGTGGGCCGCACTTGAATTCCAATGCGAGTGGGCCCGCAAACACTACAAGGCTCGGGTTTGCTAATTCCAAATTAACGAATTTTCTGTTGTGACGTAATTAAATAATTATGCGTAGCAAAATCACTATTCACGTCGCTAATGAATTAATTCTAAATTAACTCGTTCGTCCGAATTAAAATCTAATCTTAATTCCGCATCGAAATCCAATTTCGTATAATATATCGAATATATTATTTTATCGATTAATTCTAAATTAATCGTTCTCTCTCTTTTAAATAATATTTTATCCCAGATAAAATATATCCGTAATTAATCCCAGATTAATTTTCTCTCTCTACTAATTAATCTCAGATTAATAAAGTGCGAGTCATACGTCATCGGTGAATCTTCGGGAAGCGACCCATGAGATCCCCAGATATGTTGGCAGTAAATCCGATCGTCGGACTATCCGAACACGTACGTACCTAGTACTACGTTTTTACCGATTTACAAGACATGGTTGGCTTCTAGCAAAGCATTGTGCCTACCCAATTCTCCAGAAATATTCTTACTGGAATATGTGATCTATATCAGGCGTAGTATACGTAGTATTGCGTATTTCAATCCAGCATCTGATGTCACGTGCAAGGCCTAGGGTTGGAATTGTGTCTGCCCCGTACGAAGCACATATCGGATCTCTGGTAACTAGTCTCTATAATCGGATAATCATGACCTAGTCATATTATCCCGATGACTGCAGTACATAAGAGAACCAGTTTTGTATCCTACGTGATCATCATCTCCACTATAACTGGAGTGATACTTCCGTCTCAACATCACACCCAATACACTACGATTCTCAATATACCCAGAAGAGGCATACACAGAACCTGTTAAAACCCTAGATGACCAAAACCAAATTATATTGATTGTCTCAAGTATTAGTGGTGCAAGTCTCAGGTTAAGACCAAATACACCTACCATGATTCGGACTTCCATAGACACATAGTCATATTACCAATGGAATTCTGAGGGGTCTATCCAGAGCAAAGCTGTTTCCGTACCATCGGTAAACACAACCTCCTATTACACTTGCATGAGTATCCTATACCCAAATATATAAGACTATGTCGTTATGCTCCCACAACGCGCACAAGTGTAATACTAGTCTTTTACGCATTATCGATGTCCAATCTCGATAATACTCTGACTAGGGATATTTAATGATTAAACCTTCGTGGATTGATAATGTCTCATACATCTCAATCTGGAACTAATCATAAGGACCTTCTATCATTTATACATCTTGGTAATCTAATTACAAATGATAAAAGAGCAATTTCCTTTGGCACATAGTTAATTTTTACAACAACACCATGATTTGTACAAATAGTGGTGCTATGAGTCATAACTGTTCAACAATCTCCCATTTGGCCTATAGCCAATCACTCAAGTGTCCTACACTTGAACTATGTACGGTTCGCTCAATCTTATGCTGAGAAAATTCTTTTCGTCAGCGGATTTGCATGATTATCATCTGATGCGAGTTATTCGATCATCACATCGCCACGATGTATGATCCGAACGAATCAGATGAATATCGAAGTATATATCTGGATCATTGATGAGACCATTAATTCTTTAGCCTGCGATGTATCATAGCTCAGCTGCTAACAGAACTATTCCTAATCTGATTAGGATTATTATCAATCCAGAAGGCTTCTATTGCTGCCTCAGCTGCAGCAATATTCCGCTTTTATTGTTTATTCAGTAACAGTATCTTGCTTGGAAGATTTCCAGCTAACTGTTCCGTTATTCAAACTGTATAGTACCGTTGTTACGACTTATAGTTATTTTTTTATCAGTTAGGAAACTTGCAGTAGTGAATCCAGTCACTTCAAGTTCTCTTTCTCCATAGTTTAAGAAAGCATCCTTAGATCATCTAAGATACTTAAGGATGTTCTTAACATCAATCCAGTGACTATCACTTGGATTGGCCTGATTGTGACTCCATATGCTCAAAGTGTATGAGACACCAGGTCGCGTACATTTATTTCAATGTACGAGTTCTCAGAGAGTATTAACAATTTTAAATCTATCCCAGTAGATCTTTATTCTTAGAATAAAGGTTGTTTCTCCCAAGAATTCTACGGAGAATTTTCATGAAAGCCAAGTTTTCACCGATTGTATTATGGGAATATCATTTCCAAGAAATGATATATCATCATTAATTAGGACAATCACTGTCAGTGCGCTCCCACTAACCTCCTTATATACACAAGAATCATTTTCATTTTTGAATTAAATCATACACCATTATGATTACATCAAAACGATAATTCCAAGAACGCAATGCTTGCTTCAATCCATAAATGGATCGAATAACCTGCAAATTTTGTTTGCTACTTTTGGTACGACAAAATTGTCAGGATGTTGTAAACATCCTCCAAA
Source organism: Zanthoxylum bungeanum (assembly GCA_019454045.1). NCBI lineage: Eukaryota > Viridiplantae > Streptophyta > Magnoliopsida > Sapindales > Rutaceae > Zanthoxylum > Zanthoxylum bungeanum. The sequence goes on along the minus strand of SKCR01023988.1, from coordinate 33,936 downwards.
AGGTTTCCATTAAGGAAAGCAGTTTAGGCATTCAGCTGCCATATTTCATGAATGAAACATGCAGCATCAGCATGCATAATCCAAATGGATTTAACCATGGCAACGAGTAAAAGGTTTCGTCGTAATTGACACAATGTTGATAACGATACCTTTTCGCTACAAGCCCAGCTTAGTACGTTAGTATGTTGCCTTCTATGTATGTCTTCTTTGAAGACTTATATTAGTACCAATAGGCACAATGCCTTTCGGTACAACAACCAGTATCCAAACATAGTTGGTATAGATGGAATCCATTTCGGACTTTATGGCATTTTGCCATAATAGGGAGTCGATACCTTGCATCACTTCCTCATACGTAGTCAGTTGGTATTCCTCAATAAGATTGACATCTTTATGAGGTGAGATCAGAAACCCATACCCCAGGTTGTTTCCTGACTCTCTCCGACCTACGCGGTTCTTGTGTATTCGAAGATTAATGGTATAGTTTCATCCTTGATGAACAATTTGTGTTCCATTAAAGAATCGATGCCTGGAATAGTATTACTCTGATTTTCATCGAGTTTTACTTTCCTCCCACTTACCACTGCATATAGGTATTCCCTAGTAAAAACCGCATGGCGTGCACAATTACATTGTTCTCCTGTGAGTTGTATATGTACTATACTTTGGTTTCCCTAGGATAACCCACAATTAGGCACTTATCTGATTTGGGTTTTAGTTTGGTATCATCGAAACATATGCCTAGCATTCCCAAATCTTCAGGAATGAGAAACCCGATTTCTTTCCTATTCATATCTAATATGAAGTCTGTCTAACAGATTCTTATGGAACCTTATTCAAAATAAGTTTTGCACTATCTAATGTGTATCCTTTGAAGGAAATGGTAGCTCAGAGCGACTTATGATTAACCTTATCATGTCCAACAAAATTTGGTTTCTCAGTTCGGACACATCGTCAAACTGACGTGTTCCGAGAGGAGTCCTCATTGAAAGAATACTATATTCTTTCCAGTATTTAAGAAACTTATTGCTTAAGTATTTTCCATCATGGTCTAACCATGACGGTTTTAATACTTTAGCCGGTCTATCTGTCTACTTCGTGTCGAAACTCTTTGATAGATATGGGCCCACTTATGTCACTATGAAACACATAACCGTAACGCAATGCCACATCCGTAAAGATTTCGAAGTATTCATATCCACCTCTAGCCTAGCTAGATATGGGCCCACTTATGTCACTATGAACGAGGGCTAACAGATCGGTGGCACTTGCACTTTTACCAAGTAAAAAGTGTTTCAGGCACTTTGCCTAATAAACTAGATTCATAGACTTTATTTGAATAGAATCAAATCTGTCCTAGTATCCACTCTTTAAAAGTGTGGATATACGAGTCTTATTAATTGTGTCCCAGACAACAATGCCACATATAAGTCTCAACTGATTAATTCAGTTTGAGCTATTTGTTTGTCATGTTATACGTTTGAGATTCATTTATATTCAAAATCAAAATATAATGTTATTCACATCTAATGTGTTTATCTCAATATCATCTTTATAAAATGAAACACTTTAGTGTTCTAGAATATAAAGGTATATCCGCAACGAATTATACACTGATATAAAGATAATGTATCAAGTCAAACTAGTTACATTTTAACAGTTTCTTAATTCAAGTACACACCCGAATAGTAGTTCCCAAACTTAGGTCTCTACGGTCAAAACAGCCACTCTCGTCCCGTTTCCGATTCGCAGATCAATCTCATCTGAAGTCAGTATCCTGCTTATCAGCAGATTCTGCACATCAGTACATATTTATGTACCACATCCAGTATCTAAAATCCAATTTTAATACCAGTAGTGAACATGTTGATGACAAACATATTTGAAGTCGGAGCCTTGCACCATCTTCAATTCCTTCATGTCTGCCTTGTCCATGCGGTAGTCACGCTTCAGTGACCCCGTTTGCCACAATTTAGGCAGACATTTTTGGATATGTCCTATGTCTTCCCAGAAGATTATAATGACTTTGCCTTTGGGCTTTTGACACTCCAGAAGCCTTTGGCCAAGCCTTGGCCTTCTGGGATGTCGAAGTAAGATGCGCCTTGCGCTTCTTGCCTTATTGTAAACTTTGGCTTTGTCTCATTGAGTATAGCCATTAACTCTCTAAGAGTTTTCTATTGCAATTTGTTCTTCTAAGACCTAAGAATAGATCAATGAAGATCCTTCAATTTCATTATCATACTATAAGGATCTAATCCTTAGTTCTGAATAAGAAATTAAGGAGTCTATTGGATTAAGCACTAAGGTTATCATCACATGAATATTCCAAATATCATGTTCTACTTATTTGCTCAACTCCAGGCTAAGGCCTAAGATTTATTTTATCAAATAAAGTAACTTCTTAGTTTTCAGGACTATCCTGAAGTTTTATTCCCAATTGAAAATTAAAGTCGTTTAAATACATTTTCACCTAGGATTATGTTTTAAACACTAATCTTTCAATTATATTGATTCTAATAGTCCAACTATTTAATCAATGATTTTAGGTACTATTTATTATAATGATTACTATAGTCTAACTATATAATCAACTATAATTTAATTGATTAAATTCAATTATATTGATTACTATAATCCAATTATAAAATCAACTATTAATTGAAATAGTTTGAATACAGTCCAACTGTTTGTTAAAACAACATTAAATATTAGTCCAACTAATATATTAATTTATATGACGAAAAATTTGAAATGAGTGCGTATGGCAAGTAACAAAATGAATATTGCAAATTAATACTTGCCTCCCACTTTTTTTTCGGCGAGCCTCTAACCCTCTGTTGAGTACAACGGGAAACCTTGTTTCCTAGTGGGCTAGGATCCCGTTAAATAACACACAATCTTGACTTTGGCCAATAAATTGTATGATAATTAACTAGGTAGATCTCTAAGATCAATTGGATCTCATCCATTCCTAGATCCAGTAGGTTGACATCCAAGTCCGAAACATATATCTTATTTATGCCAATATATCCAATATATTGCCTAACCTTTTTCCTCTGAATCAACTAAGCCTTGGCTTTGGCACAACAAACTTAGTGATCCCAGTTAAGCGGAACCCATTGACCTTGGAAAGCTTCGTAATCAATGTCGATGGACAAGAAGTGATATTGACTTTGGCCAACAAATCAAAACTTGGAAAAGAAACCGATATGGAAAAAAGCCTTCATGATTCAAACACATCCGCGACGGGCAAAGGTCTTGACTTTGGCCAACAAACCAATGCCAGTCTTGGATCTTGAGTAAGAATCACTCAATGGAAGGAAAAACGCTTAATATGTTTTGAGGGTTTTTTCGCGTAATTGGCAACCAATTAATTATCTTTGTTAAGGTCTCATCATCATACACCCTTAAACATGCATTTTAAACACATAATAAGGCGCGTAAGTAAATATAATAATGATATGGCGGATGGATACTTAAACACATTGTTCCTAGAACAAATCTCTCTCTTTCCTCTCTCCCGCTAGCACAGTATTACTTCTACCCGATTACATAACACTTCTAAAGAAACCTCATTTACATTGAGGGGAATAGGTGAGAAGAGAAATACACAGAGTCAAGAGGTAATAGGCTGGACACGCAGGTCCAATTTAATAAATTCTAAATTTATTACAACAATTTCCAAAATTGCCCTCACCCATCTAATATCCATCTGATATACATTATTCATACATCGCATCCATGTATTCACACAAGCATGTTATCAATCAATCTAATCCAATTAATTAATCTGATAATTAATGACCATCCAATGTTCAACCAACGATTTGAGTTTGCGCGAGTCAAACTCGTTTTGCGAATAAGTACACAAAGTAGAAATTCTTGAATTATACTAAACTACAACATTAAATCCAATTTAATTTTCATTTAATACTAATTCTATATTTAATTCCAAATTAAATATTTACACTTTTTAATGTACCTTTACGACTTAGATTCCAAATCTAATCATTACGGGTCTCAAAGCCCGATTAACATCCAATGTCAATTTAATTTAAAGTCCAATGGGCTTTTAATTAATTTCTAAGGCATGGACTTTTGGTCAATATTGGTCAAACCCAAATACCAAAGCCCATTTAAGGAATCACCCTTATTTGCCAAGAAACCAATTTAGGCCCATTAGGCCCAATTAAACTTAAAGGTCCATTAAGTCATAATTGGACTTTATGAAAATGGTTTTAGGCCCAATTGGATCCAACCAATTAGCCTAAACCAAACTTGGCCCAACCAAGCCCATTAAGCCCAATTACAACTTTACAAGCCCAATTCCAAATTTAAGCCCAATTAATTAACTTAAAGTGTATGCCATAATTAATTAACCAAATTAACATTTCCAAAACACTAAGTAGCCTAATTAATTATGCTCATTATCATCAAAAACATGTCCAACACATTTTAATCAAAAATCAATCATTTTACATGCTTCAATGTCACGACAATGGTGGGGATTATTTGTCCAATTCAAAATTCAATCCAATTAAGTCTCAAATCAACATTACCTAATTGATTTAAACTCATCCAATGATCAAAATCAAAAAATACCATGACTTAGGGCAAACATTCATATTCGGCCAAGCCTAAATTTTGGGCAAAAATTGATCCAATCAATATTTCATGAAATTGATCATGCACAGCTTCAATACAACATCATTCAAGCATACTCAATCAATTAATTTTATCAAATCATGCTCAAATTGATTTTACCCAAATTTTACCCTAATCATGTTTCATGCTCAAAATGGCTCAAGATACCATTGTTGGGTTTCTATTAAGTCCCAATGATCAATTTAAGCTATGAAACACATGTGAATACAACAATGAAATATGACAAAATCATACTTACATTGATCGGATTTTGCGACGCGACGAACAACAAAAACTCCTTGAAGCTCTCGGCAATGGTGCTCCTTTGTGCTCCTGCAATTTCGGTCAACTCCATGGATGAATCTCCAAGCTCCAAGCTTTATTTGATGATTCCATGCTCATGAAATTAGTTCCCTATCACCTTAGGATGACCCTTCATGTGCTAGCATTGGAAAACTGTAGGAAACGCTTTCCTCGCGCAGCGGAAGCGATTAGGCACACGGATCGACCTTGAAAATTTTTTATGTCTTCCCTTCCTAAGCGCCGAATGAAACCAGCACTTATACTGAAGTTTTGCTTCTCTTTCGGACAATATCTCAGCCCCGAAATGCGCGTGAAATAGTCCCCGAACAGCCCCCGAACTGCAGTGAATTATTGGACTGTTTTACACACGTTACACAAGCGAACTACACCCAAACCAACCCCTGATTTGCGTGACCTGCTGTAGCATTTTAGGTCTGATTTTTCCACTCAAAAATAATCCTAACTCAGCCCCAAAAAGTCCCCAAGGTTTTTCCCAAAACCCGAATTAAAACAAATCAAAACCGAGTCCCGATTGTAACAAGTGAAGTGCGGCAATGAGGTATTATTGTTCCTCAATGCCGTGACTTACAAGAATAAAGAAGAAGATGATTTGTTCAACGCCACAAGATCTTCCGAGTTATGAATCGTTACCAACGGAAAGTAGTGTGGGCTACACACACAAACAAATCCCTAAACGTTTTAGAGATTAAATCACACACTAATAATATTTTTCTATTCTTGTTCTTCAAAAATTTTTCTCAACTTTTGAGAGAATTGTGAAGAAGAAGAAGATGGCTAGTGTTTGGAATGAGAGTCCTTCTCAATATAAAATCAACTTTTCCTTTTATACTTAGGTAAATTTTGTTTCACTCAAAAAAAAACAACCAATCCCCTCCCTAAGGTAGAATTCGGCCAAGGCTAGGATTTTTGGATTAAATTTTGTTTCCAAAATAAACAAATCATATTCCTTATACACCAAGGAATTCGGCCAAGGCTAGGATTTTTGATTAAATTTTGTTTCCAAAATAAACAAATCTTATTCCTTATACATCAAGGAATTCGGCCATGCCCTTTATTTCTTCATTAATTTTGTAACAATATTATTTACTTTCCATAAAGTCAATATATGTTACAAATTAAATATATGATTAATATTTTGAAAGTCATTACTTCCAAAATTAAATCAAGGGTTTCCAAAACCCATAATATAGAAATTACAATCTTAGCCTTATTAAATTATATCATATATATAATTCAATATTTTATATTTAATAATTATCATATAATTATTAATACCATACATTAACTTTTAATGTATAGTTTCAAGTGTGACATAATTAATATTATTAATCATATTAATAATATTTATTCTCTTGTGAGTATATAATTAGATTATCCAATTATATTAAATCCGCTATAGTAAATCGAGCTAGCACGGGGACCAAATAGACCCACGGTTCCGAGCTCCAATAATCTCGAAATATTAATTAAGCTCTTAATTAGATATTCTGAATTATTAACTCCGGGTTATTCCACTAAAAACCCGAAGTTGCACTCTCGTTGCCGCAGATGAAATATTAAGTCGAACTAAGTCGTTGTCCAGCGATATAGTCATTACATACGAATTGATCCTTCACGAGTATCTTGTAATTAGAGCCGGGTAATAATGTCTGTTATACCCCTCTAATTATTTTTTACTATAAGTACCATTGATTCTCTAATGAACGATTTATTCATAACTATTATGAATATTAATCTTCATGTTCGTAATATAAGGACTTGAGCGCTCAAATCGTTCAAGTACCGAATCAACCCTTAAGAAAGATACTCATCTACTTCTCACAAGAAGGAGTGAACTCCATGTCTATGTAAAATGTTCCCAGCTACAAAACAAACTGTGCCCCCAAAGTACGTAGCTATTGGTTGGGACTGCTACACCAACCTCACCTTTGTAAATCAAAGGACACAGCCTGCCATGTAGGAGTTCGTAGTACACTCATGATTAAGATCAATCCATATATGACCATCAAGTAGATTGAAATGACTTTCTTTGCTTAACAGATATTATAAGAATGTCATTTCTATCTGTGTCCAGTCCTATATTAATGCATCATACAAGGTGCCTCCATTCTCATGTCTCTACATGGACGATCCGGATTAAGATCGCCATACAAATATAGAATGGACCGCAGCTATAGATAAACCACAAACAAAGTACCCGCTTTGTTTGCTCTCTATGGACTATTTAAGATTACTAACTTCAAACTTAAATCCTTTGGTGTATGAAACTCATACACTAAGTCTGAAGGTACATAAGTAATCTACGGTATTTACGAAGATATATAATATGCGAAAAATAAACAAACAATTTGATAAATGAATAATGCATCGATTTATTTCAAAACACATGAAACTGTTTACATCACATGTAGCTCTAGGGCATACATCCCAACAATCTCCTACTTGCATTAGAGCAAATGAGACATGTCACGTAATCCTAAACCATCTAGGCGACCTTCAAAAACTTTAGCCGGTAAGGTCTTTGTAAACGGATCAGCAAGGTTCTCTGCGGATGCAATCTTTGTGACAGTAACGTCTCATCTTGCACTATCTCCCAGATGAGATGATATTTCCTCTCTATATGATTTCCTCTCTTGTGGCTTCTTGGTTCTTTGGAGTTTGCCACCGCTCCACTATTATCGCAATAGAGGGTGAGTGGTCTATCCATATCTGGAACAACTTCCAGATCTCCCAAGAATTTACGGAGCCAGACTGCTTCCTTAGCCGCTTCACAAGCCGCTACATATTCAGCCTCCATGGTGGAGTCAGCAATACAAGATTGCTTTATACTCCGCCATACAATAGCCCCACCACCTAGGGTGAACACTGATCCAGATGTAGATTTCCTGGAATCAACATCTATCTGAAAATCAGAGTCTGTATATCCCCTAAGGATCGTATCCTCACCGGAATATACAAGCATATAATCTCTCGTTCTCTTAAGATACTTGAGAATGTGTTTCACAGCCACCCAGTGATCCAATCCTGGGTTTGACTGAAACCTACTGACTACTCCCACAGCAAAACAGATGTCCGGTCTCGTGCATAACATGGCATACATAAGACTACCAACTGCTGAGGCGTATGGGATATGTCTCATTTCCTCAACATCCTGAGGTGTCTTAGGAGAATGTTCCTTCGACAAATGAATTCCATGCCGATAAGGCAGATTTCCTTTCTTGGAATTCCACATCCTAAATCGCACAAGGATCTTGTCGATATAGGATGTCTGAGGCTTGAACTCCCTCATATAGTCCTCCTCTAGAAACGTAGCATTTGTCGATACAAAATACTTTGTTATCATAAAGACTGTAGAAGAATCCACCCCTAGTCTCCTTAGGGTAGCCTACAAATAGGCATACCTGAGAACGTGGCTCCAACTTTGTAGTCTTATTCTTCAGCACATATGCTGGACACCCCCATATGCGGAAATGTCGTAAACTAGTTTTATGACCATTCCATAACTCTAAGGGAGTCTTAGGAACAGACTTAGATGGAACTACATTAAGGATATGCATTGCGGTTTGCAGTGCATATCCCCATAATGAACTAGGTAGTGAGCTATAACTAAACATAGATCTCATCATGTCTAGTAAGGTTCGATTTCTCCTTTCTGCAACACCATTTTGTTGTGGTGTTCCAGGTGCTGTGAGCTGGGATACTATCCCACGCTCAACTAAGAATTCCTCGAAATCTCTTTCGAGGTATTCCCCTCCACGATCTAATCGTAGAGTTTTGATTGTCTTACCTAATTGGTTCTCAACCTCAGCACGATACTCCTTGAACTTTTCAAAGGTATCTGATTTGTGATGCATTAGGTAGACATTCCCATATCTTGAATAATCGTCAATGAATGTGACGAAGTATTCATAACCACCTTGTGCTTTTACATCATCCATCGGTCCGTAAATATCCGAATGTATTAGCTCTAGTGGTTGACTGGCTCTTATACCTTTTCCAGTAAAAGGTCTCTTGGTCATTTTTCCTTCTAAACAGGATTCACAAATTGGTAAAGTCCCGAGCTTTAACTAGTTTAAGGCTCCGTTCTTTATCAATCTATTTATCCAGTCAAGGTTGATGTGACCAAGTCTAAGATGCCATGAATATGTGTCATCTTGAGAAATCTTTGGCCGTTTTGTTTTAGGTTTTTCAACCTTAAACATTTCAGTGTTGAGTAGTGACCTATGTGTTAACGGTCTGAACACATACAAGTTATTTTCTGAGTTTCATGTGCATATAGTTAATCCATTTCTACAAATAATAACCAAATTCCTATTAAAAGAAACTGAATAACCATCATCCAATAGTCTATAAACATAAATCAGATTCCTGCGAAAACCAGGAATGAATAACACATTGTTCAAATTTAAATAACTATTATTAATAAAATTTAAACTGGAAACTCCCACTGCTCTTGCTGAAACGGCATCCCTTGTCCCGACCCTCATGGTGTAATCACCTTCGGCAATGTCCCTCCATGAATCAAGTAGCTGCAAAGAATAACAAACATGGTTAGTGGCTCCAGAATCAACAATCCAAGCGGATTTATCATCCTCCACTAATAGAGATTCAAGAACGAGTAAATCATATTTACCTGTTTCCTTTTTCTCCTTCAGCTCAGCATGGTATTTAGGACAGTTCCTTTTCCAATGCCCATTCTTGTAGCAGTGGAAACATTTTCCTTTGGGCTTGGCATCCTTAGAGCCTTTCTTGTTCTTCTTTTTCATGGGCTTTCCCTTAGCCTTTCCAGTGCTTTTCTTCTTCTTCTTTGCAGATTTAGAAGACTCAGCAACATTTGCCTATGCGCTGGACTTACGAGGATCCACAAGCATGGACTTGTAATGGGTGAGCTCATTAAGCAGTTGGGTCAAAGTAAAAGACAACTTGTTCATAACATAGTAGCTTTTAAACTGCAGGAAACTCTTCAGAAGAGTTTCCATAATCATGGTCACCTGGCTACGCTCGTCAAGACGAGCTCCATGGGTTTCAGCAGTGTTGAGATAAGTCATCATCCTTAAGACGTGCTCTCGGACCGATGTCCCATCCTTCATCCTAGCAGTCATTGCTGAGACCATGGCCCCATGGCGTTGATGCTCCGAAGGCTGCCCAAATATGCCCTGCAATGACTCCATCATCTGAGATGCTAAAGCCATAGGTTCATGCTTTGCAGCAAGAACCTGAGACACCCTGCTAGCAAGTAGCAGCGGGCTTTCTCATTTGCTACGACACATTTCTGGTAGGTATCGCGCACTTGGCCAGTATTTCTGGCCGGCTCGGGAGGACGTTCCTCCGTCAGGACAAACTTTAGGTCTTCACAGACCAGGATAACGTTCATGTTACTTTTCCACTTAACATAGTTTTCCCCGGTTAATTTATCGTTTGAGAGTATGGAAATAATTGGAGAAACCATGGCTGAAAAATAAAATAAACATGCATTTAACATTCATTCATCGCATATTAAAATCATCAAAGAATTTTGGCATAAAATTAAACATGATGCATGAACCATGAGTAATGAATTAGAAACCTAAGAGAATTACTATGCCACGGAAATCTATCATCCCACAAGTAAGTGCCGCCGTAGGGTAGGTCAAGTACTCGCATGATAGATCGAGACAATCTCAGTGAATTTATATATGCGGGAATAACTTTTTTTCTATATTAAACAACTACCGTTTTATTTGATCAAGGAATTTCATTAACAGTTAATTACTCATTTGTGAGTGTAACCCACCGTTTCGGGGTTCTTTGACTTAACGAGTGAAGTGCGGCCGTATGGTAGGTCAATTCACAAGATACATCTAGAATCCCTATCCTCTCGGAACCCAAACCTGATATTGACCCAAAATGGACACCATCCGTAGGGGGACGAAAACAAAGCCGTCTCGAGGTGCCTTTTGAATCTCACGTTTTTGGACTAACAACGGATATCGCGGGATATTGTCGTATATCCCTCTCCCACTCACTATTTTAAAAATAAGGTTTCTATCTAAAATATCTAATATTTTATTTTAACTAGTGTGGATAAACTTATGGCGGCTAAATCATAATTATTATTTACACTAGTTTGTCATGAGTGAGCTAATCAATTTTAACAATTAAAGTTGTGTCACTACAAATTCATTAGTCTCTACTAATAGATTTACTCTATTAAACTAATTTAATTAGAGTGGTATAAGTGAGCTATAATATTTTAACTCTTAAAATACTAGGCACTTAAGGGTCTAAAATCATGGAATTCTAAATGGTCAAAAATTCTAATTAAACATTTGAATAAATCTTAGTGTGTCATAAAATCCAATGGTATGTGGAATTGTATCCCGAGTGCAGACCATATACCGTCCATGCGAAATCGGCTATGGAATTTATGTCCGGGTTTCCATCCTATATACCAATGGAATTTATTATGCACTAATTAAGCCCAATATATTAGAATTCAAATTTTTAAACCATAAATCCATTAATCTAATTAATTGATTTTCATGCATATCATTTTCTAACTTAAACATTTAAATTACATAAAATCATAATTTTATGTCTATAATGATAATGCATCTATGACATGTTATGGCAAGTAAAATGCATGAGTGGGCACCCTAAGCTATATGACATGTTATTCAAACAATTCGAAATAAACATACATATAACAAAAAAATTATTTTGCATTGACCGGGCTTTTTTTTTATATATACTAATCTAATTAGTACAAGAGATTCACCAAGGCATTCCTTGGTCTTCAAATCCGGCTCCAAAGTGGTGTTGGCTCCCTTTGCGACTTCGGTGCTCCAAATTACAAAAAATTGAAACTTTACATTGAAAAAAAAATTACAACAAATGTAAAAAATGGCCTTATGGCCTTACATCCCAAAAAAAAACCAACTACAAAAATAAGAGCCGGAAAAATTTATGACCAATGCAAAATCCATTCATCACATGAAATAACAAAATCATTCATCATATGAATATCACAATGTGCCCACTCATCTAAACATGCATATCATATTTATAACTCATATAAATATATTAAAAACAGAAACTTTAAATGAAAAAGTGAAGGGTTAAGAACACTTTTCAACCTCGCTCTTGATGCCAATTGTAGGAAACGCTTTCCTCGCGCAGCGGAAGCGATTAGGCACACGGATCGACCTTGAAATTTTTTTATGTCTTCCCTTCCTAAGCGCCGAATGGAACCAGCACTTATACTGAAGTTTTGCTTCTGTTTCGGACAAGATCTCAGCCCCGGAATGCGCGTGAAACAGTCCCCGAACAGCCCCCGAACTGCAGTGAATTATTGGACTGTTTTACACACGTTACACACGCGAACTGCACCCAAACCAACCCCTGATTTGCGTGACCTGCTGTAGCGTTTTAGGTCTGATTTTTCCACTAAAAAACAATCCTAACTCAGCCCCAAAAATTCCCCAAGGTGTTTCCCAAAACCCGAATTAAAAAAAATCAAAATCGAGCCCCGATTGTAACAAGTGAAGTGCGGCAATGAGGTATTATTGTTCCTCAATGCCGTGACTTACAAGAATAAAGAAGAAGATGATTTGTTCAACGCCACAAGATCTTCCGAGTTATGAATCGTTACCAACAGAAAGTAGTGTGGGCTACACACACAAACAAATCCCTAAACGTTTTAGAGATTAAATCACACACTAATAATATTTTTCTAATTCTTGTTCTTCAAAATTGTTTCTCAAATTTTGAGAGAATTCTGAAGAAGAATAAGGTGGCTAGGGTTTGGAATGAGAGTCCTTCTCAAAAGAAAATCAAGTTTTCCTTTTATACTTAGGTCAATTTTGTTTCACTCAACAAAACAACCAATCCCCTTCCTAAGGTAGAATTCGGCCAAGGCTAGGATTTTTGCATTAAATTTTGTTTCCAAAATAAACAAATCATATTCCTTATACACCAAGGAATTCGGCCAAGGCTAGGATTTTTGATTAAATTTTGTTTCCAAAATAAACAAATCTTATTCCTTATACATCAAGGAATTCGGACATGCCCTTTATTTCTTCATTAATTTTGTAACAATATTATTTACTTTCCATAAAGTCAATATATGTTACAAATTAAATATATGATTAATATTTTGAAAGTCATTACTTCCAAAATTAAATCAAGGGTTTCCAAAACCCATAATATAGAAATTACAATCTTAGCCTTATTAAATTTTATCATATATATAATTCAATATTTTATATTTAATAATTATCATATAATTATTAATACCATACATTAACTTTTAATGTATAGTTTCAAGTGTGACATAATTAATATTATTAATCATATTAATAATATTTATTCTTTTGTGAGTATATAATTAGACTATCCAATTATATTAAATCCGCTATAGTAAATCGAGCTAGCACGGGGACCAAATGGACCCACGGTTCCGAGCTCCAATAATCTCGAAATATTAAATATTATTAGCTCTTAATTGATATTCTGAATTATTACTCCGGGTTATTCCACTAAAACCCGAAGTTGCACTCTCGTTGCCGCAGATGAAATATTAAGTCGAAGTAAGTCGTTGTCCATTGATATAGTCATTACATACGAATTGATCCTTCATGAGTATCTTGTAATTAGAGCCGGGTCATAATGTCTGTTATACCCCTCTAATTATTTTTTACCTTAAGTACCATTGATTCTCTAATGAACGATTTATTCATAACTATTATGAATATTAATCTTTCTGTTCGTAATAGAAAGACTTGAGCGCTCAAATCGTTCAAGTACCGAATCAACCCTTAAGAACATATACTCATCTACTTCTCGCAAGAAGGAGTGAACTCCATGTCTATGTAAAACGTTCCAGCTACAAAACAAATTGTGCCCCCAAAATACGTAGCTATTAGTCGGGACTGCTACACCAACCTCACCTTTTGTAAATCAAAGGACACAGCCTGCCATGCAGGAATTCATAGTACACTCAGGATTAAGATCAATCCATATATGACCATCAAGTAGATTGAAATGACTTTCTTTGCTTAACGGATATTATAAGAATGTCATTTCTATCTTGGTCCAGTCCTAAATGATCGCATCATACAAGGTGCCTTCATTCTCATGGCTCTACATGGACGATCCGGATTAAGATCGTTATACAAATATAGAATGGACCGTAGCTATAGATAAACTACAAACAAAGTACCCGTTTTTTTTGCTCTCTATGGACTATTTAAGATTACTAACTTCAAACTTAAATCCTCTGGTGCATGACACTCATACACTAAGTCTGAAGGTATATAAGTAATCTATGGTATTTACGAAGATATATAATATGCGAAAAATAAACAAACAATTTGATAAATGAATAATGCATCGATTTATTTCAAAACACATGAAACCGTTTACATCACATGTAGCTCTAGGGTATACATGCCAACAAAAACTTGCCACAAATTTTCCATTTCACTTGTTCTTGCTCACGGTTTTGGCAAGCAAAATTGGGAGAGAAGCATTTGGCCCTTGGCCGAATTCTAAGGGAGAAGAGAGAGAAAGATTATGTCTTATTTTGTGTAAATGTTTCTAAAAACATATACCAAATTTTGGTCAAAGCTTTTCAAAAAAGGAAACAATTTTGGAGGCAAAAAATGCATTAAATGCATTCAACAACACTTCATCAACTATTCACATCAAAAGTGACTAGACATCACTTCACTCAAAGTGATGTGACTTCTATCACTTGAATGACTAGTGATTTGACGCTTGATGTGACTTGTGGGCCGCACTTGAATTCCAAATGCGAGTGGGCCCGCAAACACTCCCGGGCTCGGGTTCGCCAATTCCAAATTAACGAATTTTCCATTGCGACGTAATTAAATAATTATACCTAGCAAAATCACTAGTCACATCGCTAACGAATTAATTCTAAATTAACTCGTTCGCCCGAATTAAAATATAATCTTAATTCCGCGTTCAAATCCAATTTCGTATAATATATCGAATATATTATTTTATCGATTAATTTCAAATTAATCGTTCTCTCTCTTTTAAATAATATTTTATCCCAGATAAAATATCTCCGTAATTAATCCCAGATTAATTTTCTCTCTCTACTAATTAATCCCAGATTAATAAAGTGCGAGTCATACGTCATCGGTGAATCTTCGAGAAGCGACCCATGAGATCCCTGGATATGTTGGCAGTAAATCTGGTCGTCAAACTATCTGAACACGTACGTACCTAGTACTACATTTTTACCGATTTACAAGACATGGTTGGCCTCTAGCAAAGCACCGTGCCTACCCAATTCTCCAGAAATATTCTTACTGGAATATGTGATCTATATCAGGCGTAGAATACGTAATATTCCGTATTTCGATCCAGCATCTGATGTCACGTGCAAGGCCTGGGCTGGAATTATGTCTGCCCCATACGAATCACATATCGGATCTCTGGTAACTAGTCTCTATAATCGGATAATCATGACCTAGTCATATTATCCCGATGACTGCAATACATAAGAGCACCAGTTTCGTATCCTACGTGATCATCATCTCCACTATGACTGGAGTGATACTTCCGTCTCGATATCACACCCAATACAGTACGATTCACAATATACCCAGAAGAGGCATACACAGAAACTGTTAAAGCCTTGGACGACCAAAACCAAAGTATATTGACTGTTGCAAGTATTAGTGGTGCAAGTCTCAGGTTAAGACCAAATACACCTACCCTGATTCGGACTTCCATAGACATAAGTCATACTACCAATGGAATTTTGAGGGGTCGATCCAAAGCGAAGCTGTTTCCGTACCATCAGTAAACACAACCTCCTATTACACTTGTATGAGTATCCTATACCCAAATATATGAGAACTATGCCGTTATGCTCCCACAACGCGCACAAGTGTAATACTAGTCTTTTACGCATTATCGATGTCCAATCTCGATAATACTCTGACAAGGGATATTTAATGATTAAACCTTCGTGGATTGATATTGTCTCATATCATCTCAATCCGGAACTAATCATAAGGACCTTCTATCATTTATACATCTTGGTAATCTAATTACAAATGATAAAAAGAGCAATTTCCTTTATCACATAGTTAATTTGTACAACAACACCATGATCTGTACAAATAGTGATGCTATGGGTCATAATTGTCCAACACATTTAAGGAATCACCCTTATTTGCCAAGAAACCAATTTAGGCCCATTAGGCCCAATTAAAATTAAAGGTCCATTAAGTCATAATTGGACTTTATGGATATGGTTTTGGGCCCAATTGGATCCAACCAATTAGCCTAAACCAAACTTGGCCCAACCTAGCCCATTAAGCCCAATTACAACTTTACAAGCCCAATTCTAAATTTGGCCCAATTAATTAACTTACAAAATTCCAAATTTCACTATTAATTAATTTAAAGTGTATGCCATAATTAATTAAACAAATTAACATTTCCAAAATACTAATTAGCCTAATTAATTATGCTTATTATCATCAACATATGTCCAACACATTTGAATCAAAAAATCACATCATTTTCATGCTTCAATGTCACGGCATTATGGGGATTTCTTTGTCCGATTCGGTTTTAATCCAATTAAATCCTAAATCAACATTACCCAATGTTTTCCAACTCATCCAATGATCAAAAACACAAATCACCATGACAATTTAGGGCACTCAACCATTCGGCCAAGGCAATGGATTTGGGGAAAAATTATCCAATTCGATTTTTATCAAATTGACAATGCATAACAACATGTTATCATAATTTAAGCATACTCAAACAATCAATTTCACTCAAACATGCTCAAATTAATTTTGCCCAATTTTACCATAATTTCATTTAATGCTTAAAATGGCTCTGATACCATTGTTTGGGTTTCTATTAAGTCCCAAGGATCAATTCAAGCAATGAAACACATGTGAATACATCAAGTAATACGGCGGAAACATACTTACATTGATCGGTTATGCGATGCGATGAACACAAGCCCTATTTTGCTCCCTTGAAGCTCTCGGCATTGGGTTCATTTTGTCCTCCAAAATTTCGGTCATGGTGGTCCTTCAAGCTCCAAGCTTTGGATGTGATTCCATGCCCACGGATGAGTTTCCCTATCACCTTCGCAAGACCCCGAATGTGTGCTAGTACTTGGAAATTTTTGCCACAAAAATCACCTTGTTTCTTCTTGCAAACTCTCGGCATTTGCAGTAAGGAGAAGAAGGAAAATAGCCCCTGGGCGTGAGGGAGAGAAGAGAGAAGAAAGAAAAATGTGTTCTGTATTTGTTAATTGATTTCCAAAATCAATTAAACATATACCATTTTTTCATTTTCAAAAAAGTCAAAGGCAAAAAACAATTAATGCCTTCCAACTACCACCATCAATCAATAGTGACATGTTGTCACATCACTCAAAGTGACTAGACATCACATCAATCGATTGACTAGTGATTTGACGCTTGATGTGACTTGTGGCCGCACTTGAATTCGAAATGAGAGTGCGCCCGCAAGCACTCATGGGCTCGGGTTCGCTAATTCCAAATTAATGAATTTTCCGTTGCGAAGTAATTAAATAATTATGCCTAGCAAAATTACTATTCACATCGCTAACGAATTAATTCTAAATTAACTCGTTCGCCCGAATTAAAATCTAATTTTAATTCTGCGTCGAAATCCAATTCGTATAATATATCGAATATATTATTTTATCGATTAATTCCAAATTAATCGTTCTCTCTCTTTCATTAATATTTTATCCCAGATAAAATAACTCCGTAATTAATCCCAGATTAATTTTCTCTCTTATATTATTAATACCAAATTAATGAAGTGCGAGTCATACGTCATCGGTGAATCTTCGGGAAGTGACCCATGAGATCCTCGGATATGTTGGCAGTAAATCTGGTCGTCGGACTATCCGAACACGTATGTACCTAGTACTACGTTTTTACCGATTTACAAGACATGGTTGGCTTCTGGAAAAGCACCGTGCCTACCCAATTCTCCAGAAATATTCTTACTGGAATATGTGATCTATATCAGGCGTAGTATACATAGTATTTTGTATTTCGATCCAGCATCAGATGTCACATGCAAGGCCTGGGTCTAGAATTGTGTCTGCCTCGTACGAAGCACATATCAGATCTCTGGTAACTAGTCTCTATAATCGGATAATCATGACCTAGTCATATTATCCCGATGACTGCAGTACATAAGAGCATCAGTTCCGTATCCTACGTGATCATCATCTCCACTATGACTGGAGTGATACTTCCGTCTCGACATCACACCCAATACACTACGATCCTCAATATACCCAGAAGAGGCGTACACAGAACCTGTTAAAGCCCTGGACGACCAAAACCAAAGTATATTGATTGTCGCAAGTTTTAGCGGTGCAAGTCTCAGGTTAAGACCAAATACACCTACCCTGATTCGGACTTCCATAGACACATAGTCATACTACCAATGGAATTCCGAGGGGTCTATCCAGAGCGAAGTTGTTTCCGTACCTTCGGTAAACACAACCTCCTATTACACTTGTATGAGTATCCTATACCCAAATATATGAGAACTATGCCGTTATGCTCCCACAACGCGCACAAGTGTAATACTAGTCTATTCCGCATTATCGATGTCCAATCTCGATAATACTACGACTAGGGATATTTAATGATTAAACCTTTATGGATTGATACTGTCTCATATCATCTCAATCCAGAACTAATCATATGGACCTTCTATCATTTATACATCTTGGTAATCTAATTACAAATGATAAAAAGGCAATTTCCTTTGTCACATAGTTAATTTGTACAACAACACCATGATTTGTACAAATAGTGATGCTATGGGCCATAACTTTCCAATAGTGAAACAGAGTATGTATGTATAAGCAAGAGGTTGTGTGTATTAAAGTACAAAAAACATGTAAGTATGCATGGATAAATAAGTAAGCATGTATATAGTATGGATGTATATTATATACAAGTATTTTTATACATGTTTAAGTGTGCATAGAGTATATGTGTATATGAATATATGTAAATGAGATGTTGAGCACCGGACTTGAGCATGAGAAAGTATATATGTGAGTACTTGTGGTGTATGGATATGTATATTTGGTAAGGAGATGTGCAGGTTATGATGTATATAGGTGTGTGCATTTGATGGTTGTATATGTATTCAAATGATTAAGTTGCATAAGAAATGACTATATTGCATAAGTGATGATAAATGAATATATGCATTAAGCAAAGTGTTATAATGATGAGCATGTCTTGGAAACTCTATTTATGATTTCATACTTAATTATTGATTTATTTCAAAAATGATTTATTTCAAAAATGAGATTTACTTTTCAGTTTCTAAGAAGATAGCCCATTTTCTTTACAGTGAATTTTAGAAATGAAAGGTTTTAGAAAGTTTTTAATTTTGATACATGATTTTTATATTTTCGAGGCATGGGGGAAAAACCCAACTCAGTATGCAACTTGATACAGACATGGAATTGACAGATGACATTTGCACATGTAGAGGACTGGGGGGACGGCGATACGTAATGCCCCCAGATCATAGTTCAGGACTAGGGATGACATATGCCCTTAGATCTTAGTTTCAGAGCTTGGAGGGTAGCATAGATCCATACCCCCAGTTCTAGTTCAGTCGCTTGGGGGACGGCGATACGTAACGCCCCAATACCACTAGTTTCAGGAACAGTAGTGGCATGCTTTGGGGGACGATGATACGTAACGCCCCAAAGTCATGGATTTGTACTCCTGGCTCTAGTTAAGCGTATGGCGGGACGACGATACGTAACGCCCCCATACGTCAAGTTTTTCAGAGACAAATTAGTTTACAGATATCAGATTTCCAGAAAACAGTTTTCCAGATCAGATTTTCAGAAAAGAGAGTTTTTATGAACATAACTTTTAGAAAGAAAAGATTTTTACCAGATAATACGGTTTTGAGAATGAGATTACAGATTTCAGATATATTTTCCATGTAAACTTGCAAACCCAGTTTTATAATCAGTTTTCAGACAAGATTTATAGAAAATCAGTTTTCAAGTAAAGTTTACAGAGATTTGGTTTTTAGAAGCGTTTTCCAATTTCAGTTTGGAATTCAGTTTTCAGAAATGACTTCCCGATTTCAATTTTAGTTTTAGATTTAGATTGTGACAAGCATAGATAGAAAGAGTTTTATAGTTTGAGATACGTGTTCAAGTTGCTGCATGAGTATATATATTTATAGCATTTGCAAATGAATAGGAGAATTATGTTACATAATGAATTTTGATTATTCTATATATGTATTATGTGATTATGATGCATGAGTTCAGACACATGGTAAGTAGTATAGGAAGCATATATATGGCTTTACATGTATGATGGAATGCATATATACGAGGTGTGTGATGTTCATAGGTAACAGGTAAAGGAAATGTTGTTACAAAGAAAGTTTTCAAAGAAGGTAAAAGCGTATGTATGTA
This sequence comes from Zanthoxylum bungeanum, assembly GCA_019454045.1. Classification (NCBI taxonomy): domain Eukaryota; kingdom Viridiplantae; phylum Streptophyta; class Magnoliopsida; order Sapindales; family Rutaceae; genus Zanthoxylum; species Zanthoxylum bungeanum. Next base: position 13,469 of record SKCR01023988.1, on the reverse strand, counting down.
TTTATAGCTTGTCAGGATGACAAGTCAACTAAGAGTTATGTTATAGAATGTAATGATTAATTCTGAATTATACATGTCGGATAAATGATTAAGATAAGACTTAGTAAGTGTTATTTTTAGAACTTAAATATAAGATGATAGACCAGACAGTGGTAAGAATAAATAGATGGTAAGTTAAGGTAAGAGTTAAGGAAGTTAGAAAATTTCAGAACTAAGATAAGTAAACAATGGCAAAGCAAAGATAATAAATATAACGGAATTGGCATAAATAAATACAAACTTGAGGTAGAGATCAGACATTAGTAAGATTTCACGATAAATTTTAGTATACGAGTTATTAGTAAAGAAAGATAATTAACTTATCAATCTGAGGTTTTCTTTTCCAAATGTGATTAAAGCAATGATATAAATTAAGTTTTAAATAATATTGGAAGTTTTTATTATTAGAATGCATGCATGGTTACTTACTGAGTCTTAAGACTCACACCACAACAGTTTGTTAGTTTTACAGGTCAGTAGCAGTCATACTGAGCCAGCAGGACATCAGTGAAGATTTTGAAAACAGTAGATCGCCCCAATTGCAGTCAAGAGAGTCATTGAGTCATGGGTCAAGTTATGGGTCCTCACGACCCCTTGCATTTGTATTTGTACTTGTATTGCATAAGAAAAGGATTGTGTAATAGTATAGTATTATCTTGAGTTTTGGCTGGAGGCCAAGTGATTCGCATTTTGTTTATTGAGTTATGCCTGAGGCCCAAATGATGGTTGCATATATTTTGAGGTTGCATAAACAGGTTGTCTCAGGGTGCTGGTTATAAGCTAGGTATCATGATGTTCTATATACATCATGCCGAAATTTTCGTCAGAATCGGAGGCTTATGCAGGCAGGATTAGCCTGTCTCCTGCCGGTAACATCCTGCCTGAGGCGGGATGTTACATTATTTGTCCATAACCAGCCATATAGGTGGTAATCAGTTGTCACCTAAAGACCGACCATATATGCGGTATCTAATTATGTCAAATAATTAAAACCATCCATAGAGGCGGTATAATCATTAATCAATATTATTAAATTATAATTTCTATATTATAATTAAAGTAAGATTGACCTACCTTATCATATTAAAAGCTTCACCTTTTACTCCAGTAGAAAGAAGTTACCTAATCATGCTTGAATGAAATAGACAGAATTTTATTACTAAAAATAAAAAAAGAATACAAGAAAACTTAAATTAACACACAAGACACTATCTTCTAAGTTTTACAAAGGAATCCTAGAAGAAAGCATGAGTTTTACATCAAATTTGGCATGCTATTTATAGGAAAATATAAAGGCTTCCACTAATTTCTCCATCCATTTCTCCACCAAACATGGCACCAAATCCTCCACCAAACATGTAAGCATGTTTGGTGGAAGTTTGAAAATTGTAAATTGTAAATTGTCATTTTCCATTTTCCATTTTTTTTTTTTTGTTTTTGATAATGACTTTAATAATTATACATAACACACTTTGGATTTTTCATCCATTTCGGTCATGAAAACTTCAGAATTCGAAATTCATATGAGCATTAAAATTTAGATCTTTGAGTCTTCTTACATCTGCAACTTGAATCACTTCAATCCGATATCGGAGTAAAATATTATGGCCAAAATATGAAACTTGTGCAAAGTTGAAATTTTTGAAATTGTACTTCGTTAGAACGTCATTTCAAGTTTCCAACCTCTAAAATCCAAATATTGAGTCCAGTCTTTGCCCTTATTTGTTCCATATTTTGTCCTGATTGATTCCATTGAGTCCCGATTTTATTTTATCTGTAAAATAAATAAAAACACATCAAAACGTTCATAAAACTTGAGAAACTATACAAAATATTAAGAAAAATGGGCGGTAAATATTGATATATTTTCCGCTCATCATCCATTCAAGACCTCCTAAGATAAATATTTGAAGAAGGTGGCATGGGCACAAAGTAGAGAAAATATTTATTTGCCCTCTCATATTTGGAAGAGGAGCTTGAATAATATTGCTCATGGTATTGTCTTGTCTATGACATCTAAGGCTATATGGAAATCTCTGTGAAGGAAGTACTTCAGAAAAAAAATCTTGCTAAGGACTATAATTTAAGAGCTTCTTGGAAGACAACCCAGGTATTTTAAATTTTTCTTATGTTTTATTTTTATTTTTATTTAATTAGTTGTGTTAGTTATGTTTTTATTATATGTTTTTTTTCTCTTTATTCTTTTCTTGTTTCGATGATTCAGGTTTCAATATAAGTTTCACTCTCCAACAGATAAATTTCTACATCAGCTAAACCTTGGAAGTATCTATTTCTTTTCCTTATATTTTTACTTTTCAACATTAAGGGCAATGTTTATTTCAAGTTTTGGGGGATAGGGAAAATAAAATTTTATTTTTATTTTTAAATTTTTTTTATTTGAGTCGTTTCTTGGTTAGAATATCACATGCCTATGATATAGATCTGATATGCATTAAAAATTTTGGCTCTTAGGAAATGATAAATATTGGTTTTGTCAATGCTGAATTCTTAAATTGAGTTTGTCTTGAGATAATTCTTTACAAATTCAAGCACTTACATCAATTATGTTGTAGTTTAGACTTGAAATTTATGATTGAGATAGTTTGAATTGAGATGATTGGATTGAAAAAATATAATAACCGTAATTTTTATAAGGGTATTATTATCATTTCACGCATTATATCATGGTAATAGTGGGTCAAATGATCAACCCTAAATTTCAAATTTTTAGGAATTAAAAGAAGAATTTGGTGATTTTTGATTTAAAATGAAATTGAATCAAATTTCAAGGGGTGCCTTGATAATTTTCAGCTCCTATATAAACCCTTTATTTTTCTTCTTTTTCCAGGCAAAATGTGAAACCCTTTTTTTTAAGAAGGAGAAAGTGTGAGAGAGAGAGGGTAAGATCCGACCAATTTCTAGCGATAGAAGCTAGAGGAATTGTAGAGGAAGTCGTGGTGAGTATTTTAGTGATAGCATTTGTTGGGGCAGTTGTGGGACCCATAGGTTGGATCGGTGTCCCATGCAACGAAAGTGGATATAACACATGGATATCAAGCATTGGTGTATTTTTAAATTATTTTATGGAATACTATATTCAGTAGGAAAACACCGGGGCTGAATCGGAGTCCAGAAATTTTGGAACAGAGAATATGAAGTTTCAGCGTTCATTGGCAGCAGCTCTCGACGTGTCACGATGCACAGGCTTGGGAGTCGCAAAGCCCACTCTGTGAGTGCTCGGCATCGTGACATGCAAGGGTGAGCGTTACGACTCTTGCAGCATTGAGAGTTGAGTGTCACGACGTCGAAGATCCGAGTCGAGATGCAGCCCTGTGTAAAATATTGGCAGAGAGTAAATTTACCTTGAATCCAATTCAAAACACTTCCAATTTTCTCCAAACACTTCAATACACCTAAAATCCAATTTTAACATCAAAATCAAAATCAACATATGTTATAAAACAAACATACATATATTCTAAATAGAAATATTTGTATTTATTTGAATCAAAACAAAAATCAAAATAGAATTCCACAATAAAATGACTCATGAACATTTCTAGGTCACTCAAAAGTGGTCAAGTGATTCTAGAATGGTAGTCATAGCTCCAAGCTACCATCTAGAGTTCCAAACTCTAATTTAATATTCCATGTCCAATATGAACATTTTAACCCAATCTCGAGCATATTGTGTTTATCCTTCCAAAACATCCATACACAATTAATTAGCCTAATTTTAACTTCAAGTTATGTTATTATGTATCCAATACATAATACATCACTATATGTTTCATTAATGAAAACAACTCACTAATGAAAAGATAGCTTTAGAGAAGATCAAACTTACCTAGTAAGCTCGATTCTAAGATGCAATTTTGATTACAAAGCTAGCAAGCTTGATTACAAGATCCAATCTTCTTCTTCTAGTTGAAATCTTGTAAAGAACTTCCAAATCTTCTCTAAACACTTCTTTTACTCAGGCTAATATCTCTAATACTTTCTTTTTTAGCTTTCTCAAGCTTAATTAAGAACTTGCACAAACTTGTCTTTTATAGTGAAGCTTATGTAATTTTTAATTAACAAAAGTTTTAATCTACTTTTAGGTGAGCTTGATCCAATTTTTCCAAATATGCATAATTAGGTGTGACTAATCACCTTTATCTACCACTTTGATTTAATCCAATTAAATATAGATAAAGTTTAACCAATTGATTAGTTCATAATCTATCAATTTGATTTAATCTAATTAAATCAAGCCAAATAAACCTATTATTACATATTTTATAATTACCAAAATATCCTCCAATGGTAGTGATATTTATGAAATTATAATAAAGCACTTTTGTGATTTTGGATTAATCCAATTGGATCAAAGTAAATAATTAATGTTATCCAAAAACACTTAATTATTTTAATTGATAATTATAATATCAAATATTATTTATTATCAAACATTATCGGCTACCCAAGTGCTTAACGAGTACACTTAATATTGTGGGACTCTCTAAGTTCAGACATGTTCATCATATATGTAGGAATCGATTTCATACCGCAGCGGAAGCGCCTTAGGCAACCGGGATCAGTTTTGAAATTTTTTTTCTACCCTTCCATTTGCTTAGTCGAATGTGATCAGCTCATTCACTGAAATTTTCTTATGTTTTGAACAAAATATCAGCCTCAAAACTATCCCATAACAGCCCCCGAACAACGGCTCATATCTGGATTGTTTTGGACCCGAAATCGCGCCCAACTCACTGCTGGAACAATCCCTAATTTGCGTGAATACCCACTGTGTTTCAGGTCTGATTTTCAATTAAAACCATCCCTACAATAGTCTTAAAACATCCCTTAATGTTCCATAATATTTTCACACAAGAAACAAAATAAATCGAGCCCCGTTACACAACACAAAGTGGTGGTAGTGAGCAAAATATGCTCACTGCTCTGAGGTGATGTAGAGAATGAGAAGATGGTGATTTTCGGTTCGACACCAAATAGCCTTCATGCTATATCTCACTACCAACAGAATATAGTAATCTCTAAACTCTTTAGAGATTAAACAATTGTCACACAATAATTTTTTATTTTCCTTGTTCTTGTTTTTCTTCAACTTTTGAGAGAAAACGTAGAACATCAAAAGGTGGCTAGGGTTAGAATGGTTTGGATTGGCAAAAATAAAATCTTATTTTCTTTTTATACTTAGGGTTTTCATTTCCAAAATAAAACCAAAACCCTTCCCTTTCCACTTGCAATAATTTGGCCAACCTTATTTTTTTGAATAAAATTTTATAACATTCAAATTTACTTAATGTCATCATTATGACAAATGAATGTTACAAAATAAAATAAGTTATTACCTTTTAAAATGTGTAACTTCCTTTCCAACCAAAAAGAGTTTCCAAAACCCTTTTTGGAAAATCAAAATTTAAATTTATTAAATTATATAATATAATTTAATAATATATAATAAATAATTATCATATAACATTTATTATAAAACCATATATTAAAATTAACATATAGTTTCAAGTGTGACAATAAAATATTATTAATCATATTACTAATATATATTATACATATGTGAGTATATAATTGGATTATCCAATTTTTTTAATCTGCTACAGTATATCGAGCTAGCACGGGGACCAAATGGACCTACGGTTCCGTGCTCCAATAATACCAGAATATTAATTAAACTCTTAATTAAATATTTCGAATTAGTAACTTCGAGTTATTCAACTATAAACCTGAAGCTCCACTTTATTTGCCATAGATAGATAATATAAGCCAAACTACGTCGGTGTCCATCGATATAGTCGTTACATATGGATTGGTCCTTCACGGGTATCTCATAATTAGAGTCAAGTCATAATGTCTGTTATACGCCTCTAATTATTTTTACCTTAGGTACCATTGATTCTCTAATGAATGATTTATTCATAACCATTGTGAATGTTAATCTTTTTATTCGTAATAGAAAGACTTGAGCGCTCTAATCGTTCATCTACTTCTCGCAAGAAGGAGTGAACTCTATATCTATGTAAAACGTCCCTAGCTACACACCAAACAATGTCCCCAAAGTACGTAGCTACTCAGGATTCAAATCAATCCATATATAACCATTTAATAGATTGAAATGAATTTCTTTATTTAACGGATATTATAAGAAACTCATTTCTATCCGGGTCTAGTCTTATATGATCACTGATCGGTGAAATCACACTCTTTAATATGGGGTGAATCTTCTCCTCGTAAAGCTTGTAATTCTTCCATCGCCCAATAATGTTCCATTTTCAACCATCTGAAAATAAAAATAAAAAAAAGAAATAAAAATTATAGATAAAAAAAAATTAGATACAAGTAAAATAAATAGCTTTAAAATTAAAACGTAGGAAAAATAAGTCCCCGACAACGACGCCAAAAACTTGATCGGTGAAATCATACACGTAACGCAAGCGCACGTATCGCTCAAGTAGTATAAAAATATTGATCCCATGATGACTTACTTTCTATTATTGTTATTAATAATTGATTCTATTTATTTACAGGTATCTAATTGGGGTGAGAAGGGAAAGATTACTGATTGTTTGGTTGAATGTGGATTGGCTAAATAAATAAATAAAAACTCAAAACAAAATACTAAGGAAAATACTAAAAGAAAAGGCAAAACATCTAGGTTGTGAATCCACACACTATTATTCTAATGATGGATTGATTATCTAATACAAGTGTAATAAATTAGTTTGTTAACATGGAACACGAAGATATACAAAAGCCTCTTCCGATGGTCAGATGCAAACACCCAAAATAACCCAATTAACTATATTCATATGCTAACCAAGTTATCCGAATTCATTAAGATTAAGTTCCAATTGTGGCTACCCCCGCCCGACAGACATATGTCTATCCTGTAAGAAAATCTACCTAAGGGACATCTACCCTAAGGTGAGATCGTGAGCTATTGAATCTAAGGCTGAAACCTAAAATCTATTTTCCAAGTTCATTTTAAGTTTACCATATCAATCTTACTGGTGATCAGGCAACAAGAAGCATTAAGGTTAAGATTCAATAAACAAGTCAAAAAATTAAACATAATATAAAGAAAATCAATTATTAAACTTGTAAATATTGTGCTTCATCACTTCCCTAGATTTAAAATAAAATGTTGGGGTTAGGGGATCCACCTTTAATAATTCAAATGTAGAAATCTCACTTTATTATAATATAAAAATTGTCAGTGTTATCCTATTAAGTCAAACCAGCCATAAAGACGGTGTTATTATTTGTACATAAACCAGCCATATAGGCGGTAATCATCTGTAACCTAAAGACAGACCACATAGGCAGTGTCACATTATATCAAATAAATAAAACCAGCCATTTAAGTGGTATATCAACATTAATCCATATTATTAGATTATAATTTCCATATTATAAAATAAGTGAGATTAATCTACCTTATCATATTAAAGGTTTCACCATTTCCCCAGCGGAAATTAATTACTAAACATGAAAGAAAGTAAAAATACACAAACTATTATTACTACTAAAAATAAAAATAAAAATACATTACAAAACTATTAAATAAAACACACAAGATACAATCCTTAATTCCTTATCAAGAAACCAAGGAAAGTAAGAAATTTACAAATGAAATGGCTTGATATTTATAAGCAAAATTTTGCCTCCACCAAACATGGCACAAAACATGGCACCAAATCCTCCACCAAACATGCAAGAAGTTTGAAAATTTTCATTTTTTTTTGTTTTGGAAATGACTTTAATAATTACACATAACACATTTTCAGATTGTTCATCAATTTCGGTCATGAAAACTTCAGAATTCTAAATTCCTATGAACGTCAAAGTTGTAAATCTTTGAGTCTTATTTCACCTGGAACTTGAATCACCATAATCCGATATCATAGTAAAAAGGTATCGCCAAATTACAAAAATTATGCAAAGTTGCAATTTCCAAAATTGTACTTCGTTAGAACGCCATTTCAAGTTTCCAACCTCCAAAATCCAAATGTCAAGTTCAGTTTTTGCCCTTATTTGTTCTGAATGATGCAATTGAGTCTCGATTTTATTTTATCAGTAAAATAAATAAAAACACATCAAAACGTTCATAAAACCTGAGAAACTATACAAAATATTAAGTAAAATAGGCGGTAAATATTGATATATTTTCCGCTCATCACACCCCACAAACCTAAAATTTTGCTAGTCCTCAAGCAAAATAAATAAAATACAATACGATAAACAACTTAAAAATAAAATTCAACTAAGCCATTTTTAACCCCTAGGTGTCCCTAGGGATAACGGTTGCATTTAGCGTATGCAACAAACCTTTAAACCCCTAGGTGTCCCTAGTGGACGAGTTGTAGTCTCGTGAGGGTTTATAGTGATGATACCCACAAATTTTAATGAATTTCACATAAAAGCAAAAAGACAAAAAGAAACAAAATAAACAAGTTAGTAACTAAACAAGTGAAATTTCTTATCCAAGTTAGTAGTTGTTTTTTTCTTTCTAAATTACTAAATAAGTAAATTCTCCTATGTTTTTTTATCATTCTCCATATACACAACCAACAAAGTATTAATCAAATCATTGTGCCCACAATATTCATAAGTGTAGTTGAAAAGAGAGTAATATTTTTGTCATAAAGTTATATCAGAATTCACACCTTTTTGGCAATGGAACATTTTCTGATTTTTTTTATAACATCTTCAACCCATGTAGCGAGCTTTGGGCCAGTGACTCCCAAACCAGTTGGCTTTAGGGTACTAGGTGTTAAGACACCCCTACAGACTCAACTACTCGGATCTCAGATGTTTAAAGGTTTTACAATTTGACGCGAACAATCTTTACTTACTGAGGCAAGATGTCCGGTTACTAAGTAGAAACTTTATTATTATTAACTCAAGCTTTTCCATTTGACGCGAACAATCACTGCTTACTGAGGCAAGATGTCCGGTTACTAAGTAAAAGCATGGTTAATTATTTATATACACATTTTTTTTCTTTTTTTCTCTTTTTTTTTTCCTTTTTTTCTTTTTTTTTTATTTCATTGCTATCAGATACTTTTTCCAATAAACTATAGCACTGAATATTACAAACTGATCCAATTTAGTCAGTATTATGGAGAATTCCCAAATTTAAATAATTCAAAAGGAAATAAATAAAAATTAACTTGTTACGAAATAGGTTGAGATACGTCTCAAGAGTGGAAATTCCTTACACAACTATCTTAAACACAATTCCACCTCGTTAGTCAAAAATTTTAAAGAGAAAATAAATTTTTTTTTTCAAATTTACACAAAATAAAAATAACAAAACAAATAAAAACAAGCAAGTCAAATATTCTCTCCCCAAACCTAATTGAGACATTGTCCCCAATATCTGAAAAAGAAGAATAAGGGTTTAGAAGATATCACCTAGTTAGCGCGGATTTGATAATTGTAGCTATAACTAAAAATTACCGTTAAGATCTAAATCCAATTTACGCTTCTTGCCACGATCGCTATCAGACTAGTTCAATTTGGAAACAATGGGGTCGATTTTTGGTACATAGGCTAAGAGTTGGTCAATTAATTCATCGGCTTTTCTCGCAGTTAGAAATATGTCTTTTACCGGTTTCGAGATGAGCCCAAGTTTGTTAGCATCTGCAAGAAATACAAAAAGAAAATCGAAAAATTCATCCACATTAAATAGTCCAATGGGTTTATGGTGGATGTTCAAGTTTGCCCATGATGCAACTATAAATATTTCTTCCAAAGTGCCTAGCCCGCCTGGTAAAGCAATGAAGGCGTCAGCGTGATTGACCATTTCAATAAGTTATTCAGACATGCCTGAGACAATGCATCCATCTCCATTTGAGTCTCCGATGAGGTTTGTATCTGCTAATGGTTTTGGAATGATCCCCAAAGCATGGCTACCACCTTTTTGCACGGCTTTTGAAACACATCCCATCAATCTAAGATTGCCACCGCCATATACTAAGTGCATGTGTCATTCTGCTATAACTCTACCCAATTCTTTAGCGGCCTCCATAAATTCTGGTTTGGACCTAGAGTTAGATCCACAAAACACACAATGAGTAACTCGTCGTTTGGAAGTAGTTTCCATTTCTCTCTTATCTGAATTTTTATCTAGATGTGTCGAATAGAGGAATGACGAGCTAAATTTATAGAGCCTAAAAAGGGTGAGTAATAATTACACTAGTACCTACCAAATAACAATTATTAGATAAACGTTAAAATAAATCGTGAAAGTCAAAAAGTATAGATCTTGTCGGCGAAAATAAAGAAAATCACAACAGAAAAGCAAATCAAAGTAATTATTGAAGGCAACGGAATTATGTACGCAATACGCGACACTATTGGTATATATATCCATTAGGATGCATCTCAATAATCTATTCATTACTCAGCCATCACTAATGAATTAAATCTCATATTTGTGATTGTCAAACACCATTCCTCATGTCTTGCTCTGCCTTAAATGCTTCGTTTATACTTTTCTCTATAGAAATAACACACAAAATTAAAAAAATCTACAACATGTATACACAAAATACAAAAATAAAAATTTAAATAAAAATAAAATTTTTGCATAGGTTGCCTCCATGCTAGCGCTAAATTTATCGTCTTTAGCCAGACGTGACTGAAGTCTATCCATCAATGAGGCTTCAACGTGGTTTTGGACGTCCGATTAAAGACAATCCCATGTGCGTTGCTTTTGAAAGGTCTCTTCCAATGATAAAGTGGCAAAAAGAATTTTGTCTTATTCAGTGCTTGTGCCACCTTTTTAAACTTTGTCGCTCCAATGGTTACTGAAAAGAAAGAAATAAAATCAGGAGGTCTCGTATGGTGCTTCACTTTGAATATGAGTTACATTCTGTCAAGCTTCTGGGCGGTGTCTTTGATTTGTACTCCCCAATATAGTGATGATTCTCCTGAAGTCATGAGCTCTTTAATATGGTCAGACATTTGCTCATCCATTTGTTCTGCTTCTTGCTCCATTATTTCTTCACAGATGTATTTTGGTATTTCCTCGTTCATCCCTTCATCAAACATATGTGCAATGAATTCTCCAATATCTTCATTTGTTGGTGAGGTTGGTACAGAAAGATCTGCTACTTGTTCCTCATCAGATATGTAATCAGCGACCAGAGAATTATCCAGATCAAATTGAAACTCTGCTTGTTCAGGCTCCTAAACTGATACCTCTGATTCTTGATATTGCTCTGCCTCTTCCTCTGTTAAAGTGTCATCGTGAAATCTTTGGTACTCGAAGGCTTCGTCAGTGTTATCTGAAAATATTTCGTGAGGTATGTTGTTCTAGTTTTCTATTAATTGTCTCATTTGATCTGTCATTCTTTGTATAGATGCAGCTTGATTCTGAAACATTAATACCATTGCATCCCACTTTTTTCTTGTTTCTTGATCCAATCTTTGAGCATGTCAATCACCCGATTTTCCTCTGATAGTTCTCGTTCTTGATGAAGATTGTATGTGGATAGTGGATAAGATGGAGAATATAGTTCAGTGAAATATGATGGTTCATCATACCATGAAAGATTTTGATAGTTCAGCCACACTGAATTGTAGTTGTACTCGCAATGATCGATAAGGAGGTTACCATCACATATCTCACATCTGATCATTGTGTTCTGAAATGGTTGAGCAAATGTTGTATTAAATGGATCTGACATCCATGGATAGTTGTTGGGCTGGACAACAGACATCAGAAAACCGAACCGTTGCTCCCTAATATGGGGTGTATCTTCTCCTCGTAAAGCTCGTAATTCTTCCATCGCCCAATAATGTTCCATTTTCAACCATCTGAAAATAAAAGAAATAAAAATTATAGATAAGAAAATAGATACAAGTAAAATAGATAGCTTCAAAATTAAAAAGTAAGAAAAATAAGTCCCCAACAACGACGCCAAAAACTTGATCGGTGAAATCATACACATAACGCAAGCGCACGTATCGCTCAAGTAGTATAAAAATATTGATCTCACGATGAGTTACTTTCTATTGTTGTTATTAGTTATTGATTCTATTTATATATAGGTATCTAATTGGGGTGAGAAGGGAAAGATTGCTGATTGTTTGGTTGAATGTGGATTGGCTAAATAAATAAATAAAAACTCAAAACAAAATACTAATGACAATACCAAAAGAAAAGGCAAAACCTCTAGGTTGTGAATCTACACAATATTATTCTAATGATGGATTGATTCTCTAATACAAGTGTAATAAATTAGTTTGTTAACATGGAACACGAAGATATGCAAAAGCCTCTTCCGATGGTCAGATGCAAACACCCAAAATAACCCAATTAACTATATTCATATGATAACCAAGTTATCCGAATTCATTAAGATTAAGTTCCAATTGTGGCTACCCCCGCCCGACAGGCATATGTCTATCCTGTAAGGAAATCTACCTAAGGGACACCTACCCTAAGGTGAGATCGTGATCTATTGAATCTAAGGCTGAAACCTAAAATCTCTTTTCCAAGTTCATTTTAAGTTTACCATATCAATCTTATTAGAGATCTGGCAACAAGAAGCATTAAGCTTAAGATTCAATAAACAAGCCAAAATATTAAACATAATATAAAGAAAATCAATTATTAAACTTGTGAATATTGTGCTTCTGTAGGGGTTTTATTGCGGAAATTCGGTAACGCAGCGGAAACTGTGGAAAATCAAATTTCCGATTTCAAAAATTTTTCTCGGATTAATTAAATAAACATTTTTATTTAATTATCCAATAATCAAATTATGAAACAAAACACAATAAATCAAATTTATGTGAAATTACTGAATTACCCATAAACAAAAATTTTTTTTATTTTGAATCCGACATTGTTCAAAACAATTTTGAATGATTCTAAATCATTTCTAGGATGAATTTAACATGTCCCAAATATCAAAATACAATTTGGAACAAAAACCCCAAAATTCATCCTTGGCCGAGAGCATCATTTTGGTGGGCAAATGTGCATTTTTCACTTTCATGGTTCAAAACACATCAAGGAAAAATCCAATCAACCCAATATTTTACATGCATCATATACACATCTAAATACACCATATAAATGAAAAGCCCCAAATTTGGAAGTGGTCTTAAACCCTATTTTTTCAATTTCTTCAAATTGGACAAATTAGACCAAATTGGTTAAATCCAATACTTCAATCATGTTTCTTCCATCCAAATCAAGTCTCAACACAATGAAATAACTATAGAACAATTCTAGGCATTTAAGAGTGGGTCAATAACTCTAGAAAGGCAACAAGGTTCTAAAACCATGAAATGAATGTTTATTACTACACTAGTAACATCCATCCAACTTCATACATTCTTAACCCCTTCATCAAACATTCATCCATCAAAAACACAAAGAATAAAGAATA
>SKCR01023987.1:0-48598 GCA_019454045.1 Zanthoxylum bungeanum | reverse complement strand
AAATTGATCATGCACAACTTCAATTAATCAACATACAAGCATACTTAATCAATCAATTTAACAACCAATCATGCTTCAATTGATTTTACCCAATTTCAAACCCTAAGTTTTTCATGCTTGATAAAAGCTCAGATACCATTGTTTGTTTCAAGATTAGGTCCCCAAGATCATGAAATCAAGATGAAAACGCATGAATACACATCAAAGAGGTGCAGAATATACTCACATTGACACGGATCTTGCGACGCGAAGAAACAACTCCTCCAAGAAGCTCGGCAGTGGCTCTCCTTGGCAGTGGGGTGCTCGATTTTTGACTGGTTTGGCTCCTCCAAGATCGGCCATTGATGACTCCATTGAAGCTCCAAGCTTCAAGCTTCAAAATCAGTTTCAAAGCTCACAAGAACACTGCCCTATCACATTTGTATAACTCAAGTGTGTGCTAGCACTTTTGTTTTGCCACAAAACACTCTCTTTTCTTCTCCTTGTTACTCGGTCTAACCAAAAATGGAAGGAAGAAGAAGAAGAAGAAGAAGAAGGCTCAAAGCCGTGAAAGAGAGAGGGAGGGAAAAGAGAGAAGACCGAAAAAATGAGAGAGAGAAAAGAAAAAGAAATGTTTTATATATTTATTTGATTTTCTAAAAAATCAAATAACAAATACACAAATCATTTTCCATTTACAAAAATCAAAAAGCAAAAGTCAAAAAGCAAAAACAATTAATGCTTTTCAACTACCCATCAATCACTCAAATCAATCAATCAAATTGTCACATCACTCAAAGTGACATGTGATTTGTCGCTTGATGCGACTAGAGATTTGATGCTCGATTTGACTTTCGTGCCGCACTCGAATTCGAAATGCGAATGCACTCGCAAATAATCCCGGGCTCGGGTTCGCTAATTCCAAATTAATGAATTTTCCGTCGTGACGTAATTAAACGATCACGCCTAGTGAAACCACTATTCACGTCGCTAACGAATTAATTCTAAATTAATTTGTTCGCCCGAATTAAAATCTAATTTTAATTCCGCGTCGAAATCCAATTTCGTATAATATATCAATATGTTATTTTATCGATTAATTCCAACTTAATCGTTCTCTCTCTTAATTAATTTTATCCCAGATAAAATATCTCCGTAATTAATCCCAGATTAATTTTCTCTCTCTTCTAATTAATCCCAGATTAATAAAGTCGAGTCATACATCATCGGTGAATCTTCGGGAAGCGACCCATGAGATCCCCGGATATGTTGGTAGTAAATTCGGTCGTCGGACTATCCGAACACGTAAGTACCTCGTACTACGTTTGTACCGATTTACAAGACAAGGTTGGCTTCTAGCAAAGCGCCATGCCTACCCAATTCTCCAGAAATATCCTTACAGGAATATGTGATCTATATCAAGCGTAGTATACCGTAGTATTATGTATGTCGATCCAGTATCGGATGTTCACGTGCTAGGCTTGGGGCTGGAATTGTGTCTGCCCCGTATGAAACACATATCGGATGTCTGGCAACTAGTCTTTATAATCGAATATACATGACCTAGTCATAATATCCCGATAGCTCGAGCATTTAAGAGAACGAGTTCCGTATCCTATGTGACCATCATCTCCATATGACTGGAGTGACACTTCCGTCTTAACATCACACCCAACACACTACGATTCTCAATATACCCAGCATTGGCGTACACAGAACCTGTTAAAGCCCTGGACGACCTCAACCAAAGTATATTGATTGTCCTAAGTATTAGCGGTGCAAGTCTCAGGTTAAGACCAAATACACCTACCCTGATTGCAGACTCCCATAGACACATAGTCATACTACCAATGGGATTCTGCGGGGTCTATCCAGAACGAAGCCGTTTCACGTACCGTCGGTAAAACACAACCTCCTATTACACTTGCATGAGTATCATATACCCAAATATATGAGAACTATGTCGTTGTGCCCTCACAACGTGCACAAGTGTAATACTAGTCTTTTACGTATTTTCGATGTCCAATCTCGATAATACTCTGACTAGGGATATTTAATGATTTATCCTACGTGGACTGATACTGTCTCATATCATTCTTCGTCCAGGAACAAATCAAAGAGACCTCTCATCATTTATATATCTAGGTGATCTAATCACAAATGATAAGAGTGCAATCTCCTTTGTCACATAGTTAATTTGTACAACAACACAGTGATCTGTACAAATAGTGACGCTATGAGTCATAATTGTCCAACACTGTGGTCTCACCCCAGGCGACACACGTGTCAAGTACTCTCCAAGCCAAGGACTGTTGGACAATTATGTCCCATAGCGTCACTATTTGTAAAAGACATTATGGTTTTTGTACAAATTAACTATGTGACAATGGAAATTGCTATTTTATCATTTTGTAATTAGATTACTTGAATATATAAATGATAAAAGTCCTTATGATTAGTTCCAGATTATAAGATATGAGACAATATCAATCCACTAAGGTTTAATTATTAAATATCCCTAGTCGTAGTATTATCGAGACTGGACATCGATAATGCGGTATAGACTAGTATTGCACTTGTGCGCGTTGTGGGAGCATAACAACATAGTTCTCATATATTTAAGTATTGGATACTTATGCAAGTGTAATAGGAGGTTGTGTTTACCGATGGTACGGGAACAGCTTCGCTCTGGATAGACCCCGCGGAATCACATTGGTAGTATGACCATGTGTCTCTGGGAATCCGCATCAAGGTAGGTGCATTTGGTCTTAACCTGAGACTTGCATCGCTAGTACTTGCGACAATCAATACGCTTTGGTTTTGGTCGTCCGGGACCTTAACAGGTTCTGTGTACGCCTCTTCTGGGTTTATTGAGAATCATAGTGTATTGGGTGTGATGTCAAGACGGAAGTATCACTTCAGTCATATGGAGATGATGATCACGCAGGGATATAGAACTGGTTCTCTATTATGTTGCAACTATCGGGATAATATGATAAGGTCATGATTATCCGATTATAGAGACTAGTTGCTTAAGAGAGAAAATTAATCTAGGATTAATTACGGTAAAAATTTATCTGGGATAAAATTCAATTAGAAAAGAGAGAACGATTAATTTAGAATTAATCGATAAAATAATATATTCGATATATTAAATGAAATTAGATTTCAAAACGGAATTAAAATTAGATTTTAATTCGGGCCAACGAATTAATTTAGAATTAATTCGCGAGCGATTTTAATATTTTTTTAATGTCGCAACGAAAAAATTCGTTAATTCGGAATTGAACGAACCCGAGCCAGAGCGAAGTTGCGCATTGAGATTGTTCGACGTAAATTCAGAATTTACAACTGGTGAGACCCACTTGACTTACATCACAAGTTTGACTAGTGATGGAAATGGTTGAATTGGAGTGTAAATCTAAGCTTACTTGTTTTTTACTCCAACCAATCTCTACACACTTTGTAATTGTTTATTCATTTTTGTTGAATGACTGATACAAAATCTTGGATTTTTATATCAAGAGTTGAATTTTGGAAATCAAATACACACAACACAAAAATTGGAAAAATCTCTCTCTCTTTTCCCTCCCTATGTCGTAAGCTTCATCTCCCTTTCTTGAAATTTTGTTTCAAAATCTCCTAAGTGCTAGCACGTAAAGGAGTCTTCTAAGGTGATAGGGAAACCATTCCCATTGAGTTTGGAATCAAACTTCAAGGCATGGAGCTACACCAATCATTTAAAGGAAGCTTGGAGCATTTCAAAGGAGCAAAAGTTTTGACATTTCCACCTACATCCAATCCGTTCAATGTAAGTATTTTCGCTACTTCTTTGCGTAATCACACATGTTTTATGCTTAAATGATCTTGGGATTGACCTGAGCCTATTTAAGCATGAAATTGATTAGGGTTCATAATCTTGAATTTGGGTATTTTTGCTTGGAGCATGATTTTATCAAATTGATTGTTTGAGTATGCTTAGATTATGATAACTAAGAGTTATGCATGATTAATTTTATGAAAAAAATTGATTAGATAATTTTTCCCAAACTGCTTGGCTTGGCCGAATATGGAGGAACTCTTGTAGCTCATGGTGATTTTGATTTTAGGCCATTGGATGTGTTTAAAATGTTTGGATATATTGATTTGTGATTTAATTGGATTGAAATCAAAATTAATGAAAAAATATCCATATTGCCGTGAGCATCAAGAAGCATGTTAGAGTTGATTTTGCTTCAATAATGTTGGACATGTATTGAAAATAATAAAGCATGATTAATTATGTAAATTGGTATTTTGGAAATGTTAATTTAAATAATTAATTATGGCTATACACTTGAATTAAATAAATTGTGATATTTGGAATATTAGAATTTAATTAATTAGGCTTAATTTGGAATTAGGCTCAAATTGTTATATTTGGGCCTTATGGGCTTGGTTGGGCCAAGTTGGTTTAGGACAATTGGATTTGATCCAAATTGGACCTAAAACTATACCATTAAGTCTAAATATAATTAATGGACCTTTAAATAATTAATTGGCCTAATGGGCCAAAATTAATTTTATGGCAAATGGTGATTCCTTATTGGGCTTTGGTTGCCAAAGTCCACGCCTTAAGAAATTAATTGAAAGCCCATTGGACTTTAATTAATTGACATTAGATGTTAATTGGGCTTTGAGACCCATTAAGATTAGATTTAGAATCTAAATCGTAAAGGCACATTAAAAGTGTAATTATTTAATTTGGAATTAAATAAAGAATTAGTATTGAATACAAATTAATTTGGATTTAAAATTATAGTTCAATATAATTAAAGAATTCGCACTTTGAGTACTTATTCTTAAACGAGTTAGACTCGCGAAAATCAAATCGTTGTTTGAACATTGGATGATCACTTAATTCAAAGATTAATTAATTGGATTAGATTGATTGAATAACATGCTTTGTGTCAATACATGGATGTATTGTATGAATAATGTATATCAGATGGATATTAGATGGGTGATGGCAATTTTGGAAATTATTGTAATAAATTTAAAATTTATTAAATTGGACCTGCGTGTCCAGCCTTTATCTCTCGACTCTTTGTAATTCTCTTCTCACCAATTTCCCTCAATGTAATGAGGTTCATTTATTGTATTATGTAATTGGGTAGAAGTTAGAATAGTGCTAGCCGGGGAGAGGAAATAAAGTGATTTGTTCTAGGAACAATTTGTGAGATATCCATCCGCATATCATTATTATTTTATTTATCGCGCCTTATTATGCTTTTAGAATGCATGCTTAAGGGTGTATGATGAGACCTAATCAAAGATAATTAATTGGTTGCCAATTACGTGAAAAAACCCTCAATCAAATATTAAGCATTTTCCTTCCATTGAATGGTTCTTTCTCAAAATCCAAGATTGGCATTGGTTTGTTGGCCAAAGTCAAGATCAATGTCCATCGCAGATGTGTTTGAACCATGAAAGCTTTGTTCCATATCGCATGTCTTGGGCAAGTTGTGATTTGTTGGCCAAAGTCAAGGTCACTTCTTGTTCATCGACATGGATTACGAAGATTTCCAAGGTCAATGGGTCACACTTAACTGGAATCATTAAGCTTGTTGAGCCAAAGCCAAGGCTTATTTGATTCAGAAGAAAATGTTAGGAAAATATATTTGATATATTGGCATATATATTGTATATATGTTTCGGACTTGGAGGTCCACCTACCGGATCTAGGAATTGGATGAGATCCAATTGATCTTAGAGATATACCTAGTTAAATATCATACAACTTGTTGGCCGAAGTCAATGTTGTGTGTTATTTAACGAGATCCTAGTCCACTAGGAAACTAGGTTTGCCGAGTATTCAACAGAGGGTTAGAGGCTCACCGAAAAATAGTTGGAGGCTAGTAATGAATTTGTAATTTCGTTCAAATACTTGCCAAATACGCGCTTTCAAATTATTTCGTCAATTATATATATTTCTTAGTTGGACTAATATTTTATTATTTTTCTTGTAACAGTTGGACTGTACCCAAATATCGTTAATTGAATAGTTTGACTATTGCAATTAAGATGGATGGAAAGATCGGAGTTAGAGACATTATTGATGAGTGGTAAATCTATCACTATTTCCCACTCATTTAACCTAATATTTTGTATAGTTTCTTGAGTTTTGTGAATATTTTGATGTGTTTTGTGTTATTTTGTAGATAAATAAAGTTTCAGGACACTTTGGAGGTGATTTGGGCCAAAACAGTGAAAATTGGACGAAAAGGGCATTTTGGTAATTTTCCGTGTCGCGACGCCTAACGTGCGCCGAACAGTGCTAACGTGCGCCGGGTCCACGTGTCAGAATCTGAGAAAAGTTTGAATTTGCTAACGTGCGCCGTGCCACGTGTCACCATCACAGCCGATCTGCTAACTTGCTCCGTGCCACGTGTCATCATCCTACGGTGCCGACAGTCACCATCGCCACGTGTCACTCAACGTCACCGCCACGTCATCATACACATCACATGTTGACCAAGTCAAAGTGCCATGTGGCTGCCACGTCATCATCAACCAATCACAGCGTGCCACGTGTCGCAATTCTATGGTGCCGACAGTCACTTTGCCACGTGTCACAACGTCAGCGCCACATCAGCATCAATCATTGAGTCACTTATCCGTATCTGACACGTGGCGGATAAGAATCTGAATCAGCCAATCAGAAGCCGCCACGTGTCACAATAATTGAGCTCTCAACAGCCTTGCCATGTGTCACCTTATCACCTTATCTAGAATCGCCACGTGTCAAGCCCACAACATGCCTCGTTAAAAGGCATTGGCGTCGCGACGCCCAGAGCCTACCGATGCCTATAAATTCAGCTCGATGTTTCAGTTTCAAATGTATCTTCCTCTCTAATTCCTCTGATGTAAATATGGAGTTTTCTATCTAGTTTCTTATAGTTTTTAGTTTTGTAATTAATTTTAATTACGTTCTGTAATAATAGTAATTTACTTTATTTACTTTTTACAGTTTTTACTATTCACCATGAGGAGGTAACTTCCCCAGCTATGGTGAAAGGTAATTCTTTTACTGTTACTATTTAGATTAATCTCTCATAAAAATAATATATTCACTATTTAAAATATTGACTTAAAAAGGATACCGCCATATTGGTCGGTTGGTAAATCATTTTAATCTGGTTTAAACCTGACTAATCAAGGATACCACCAGATTGGTCGGTTGGTAATTAAATTTTCTTATCGCCTATATGGCAGGTTTATTTTGGTTCCGCCTTTATGGCTGGTTGGACTTAATTTGACTTAATCAGGTTACCGCCTATATGGCTGGTTGGTAAAATAATCACAAGTTAATATATTATATTAAGGGAGATATATGAATAGTAAATAGTAAAAGTTGATCCTTTTACCTTAGCATTTTATTTTATTTTACTTTTCAGCTTTTACTTTATGTCTTTTACTTTTCAGCATTTTTACTTTATGTCTTTTACTTTTAAGTTTTTACTAGCCCTAGTTATGTGTTAGTTATCTGGGGTTGTGATGAATTCTAATATCACCGGTTTATAAGGGGTTATTTTATAGTTTGGGTAATTTAAAGGTTTATTTATTAATATTAAGCTTAATGCTTCTTGTTGTCTGATCACCAATAAGATTGATCTGGTAAATCTAAAATGAACTTGACATAGGGATTTTAGGTTTCAGCCTTAGACTTAATAGCCCACGATCTTCCTTGAGGATAGATAACCCATTAATAGATTTCCTTACAGGATAGACATATACCTGTCGGGAGGGGGTAGCCATAATTGGAACTTAAACTTAATGAATCCAGATAATTTGGTTGACAAGACATATGGTTCAATTGGGTTAAACTGGGTATTTACGTCTGACCATCGACAAAGGCTTTTGCATAATTTAGTGTTCCAGGATAGTAAACCGATTTATTACACAAACATAAAATAATCACTTCATCTTTTAAAAGATATTAGAAAGATTCACAACCCTAGATCTTTGTGTCTTTTGTTATTTTCCTTAGTATTTTCTTTTGTCTTTTTATTTATTTAGCAATTCTACAATCAACCAAATCAATCAAGTAATCATTCTCTTCTCCCTCAATTAGCTATTTGTAAATAAATAGATTCAACAATTAATAACAACAGTAGGAATTAAGTCCTCGTGGGATCGATATTTTTATACTACTTGAACGATACGTGCGCTTGCGTTATATGTGTGTGTTTACGCCGGTCAATTATCATGGGCGAAAATGTCTTTAATGGCGCGAACTTTCCTGACTGGGATATGAACCTCAGGATTGTCCTGGGGGCTGAGAGGATGCTCTTTATGAGCAGTCGCTTGAGCTTGAGCTTTGGAAGACTCATAGCGATGACAACTCAACTGCTCAATCCGTCATGCTCGCTGCGATGACCCCTAAATTTCGTCGCCAAAACAAGGGATTGGATCCCTATATTATGATGGAAAAATTGAAGGACCTTCATCAAGCTAACCTTAGATCGCAAATGTATGAATTGCACAAGAAGCTATTTCACTCTCGAATGTCAGAGGGTACATCTGTTGAGCACCATGTTTCGCAGATGATTACTAACATTGAGCAGCTAGGTCAGCTAGGCATAACCTTTGAGGCTGAGACTTCTATAGATTTGATCTTGCAGTCTCTACCTGACAGCTGGAGCGGGTTCATCATGAACTACAATATGATGAACCAAGACCAAACTCTTGAAGAGCTGATGGCAATGCTGCGTGAAGTAGAAAAATAGCTATTGAAGAGCAAAAAGTGCGAGGCGCACTTCGCTTCAATATCTCAGTCTCCCAAGGCTTGGCCGAAGGCTACTGGAGTTGTAAAGAAGAAGAAGAAGAAGAAGGGCAAGGCCAAATCGTCAAAGTCTTCTGGGAAGGCAAATGATAAATCCCAAGATGTATGCCTGCAGTGTGGAAAATGGGGTCACTGGAAGCGTGACTAATGTGAGTACATGGCGCACATGAAGGAAATCAAAGCGGGCAAGGCACCGGCTTCAGGTATGTTTTTGTTATAGAAATAAACATGTCTACTTCTAGTTTTGAAATTGGATTTTTGATTCTGGTTGTGGTACTCATATATGTACTGATGTGTAGGATCTGCAGATTAGCAGGAGACTGGCCTCAGGGGAGATTGATCTACGAGTTGGAAACGGGACCATGGTCGCTGTTTTGGCTGTAGGGACTTATATTTTGGAAAGTCCCTCGGGGCATGTACTAAACTTATCAGACTGTTATTATGTACCTAGTTTGACTAGGAATATTATATCTGTATCTTTATTAGCCCAATGTGTGTATACTTTTGTTTTTAGAAACACTGGGTGTTTTATTTATAAAAATGATATGGAGATATGCAGTGCTGATGTGAATAATGGTCTTTATATTTTGAATATAAATCAATCTCAAACATATAATGTAACAAACAAAAGGCTTAAACTAAGTAACAAAGATGAAACTTATATGTGGCATTGTCGTCTGGGACACATTAACAAGACTCGCATATCCACACTTTCGAAGAGTGGGTACTTGGACGAATTTGATCCAAATTCATATGACGTCTGTGAATCTTGTTTATTAGGCAAAATGACTAAAACACCTTTGAGCGGTAAATGTGCACGTGCCACCGAACTATTAGCCCTTGTTCATAGTGACGTATGTGGGCCCATGTCTAGTCAGGCTAGAGGTGGATATGAATACTTCGTAACCTTTACGGATGATGCATCGCGTTATGGTTATGTGTATCTTATGAGACACAAGTCAGAAACCTTTGAGAAATTCAAAGAGTTTCGACACGAAGTTAGAAAAACAGACCGGAAAAAATATTAAAACATTACGGTCGGACAATGGTGGAGAATACTTAAGCAATGAGTTTCTTGATTACTTGAAAGAGTATGGTATTCTTTCACAGTGGACTCCTCCTGAAACACCTCAATTAAACGGTGTGTCCGAACGGAGAAACTAAACTTTGTTGGACATGGTAAGGTCGATGATGAGTCGCACTGAGCTACCTATTTCCTTCTGGGGATATGCATTGAACAGTGCAATACTTATTTTGAATAAGGTTCCGTCAAAGTCTATTGAACAGACTCCGTATGAAATATGGACAGGAAAGAAACCGGGTTTCTCATTCCTGAAGATTTAGGGTTGCTGGGCATACGGTAAACGTTGGATGGTACCAAACTTGAACCCAAATAGGATAAGTGTCTATTTGTAGGTTATCCTAGGGAAATCAAAGGATATTACTTCTACAACCCATAAGAGAACAAAATATTTGTTGATCTACATGCGGTTTTCCTTGAGAATGAATTCCTAAATGCAGTGGTTAGTGGGAGGAAAGTAGAACTCGATGAAAATTGGAGTGATACTGTTCATAGCACCGATTCGTTAATGGAACACGAACAGTTCATCAGGGATGAGACTGTACCACAATCTTCGAATACACAAGAACCGCGTAGGTCGGAGAGAGTCAGAAAACAACTTGAGAGGTAGGGATTTCTGATCTCACATCATGTGGATATTAATCTTATTGAGGAAGACGAACCGGCTACGTATGAGGAAGCGATACAAGGTATCGACTTCGGTTTATGGCAAGATGCCATGAAATCTGAAATGGATTCCATGTACACCAACCAAGTTTGGACACTGGTTGATGCACCAGAAGGCGTAAAGCCTATGGTTGCAAATGGGTCTTCAAGAAGAAGACCGGCATGGATGGTAACATACAAACGTATAAAGCTAGGCTTGTAGCGAAGGGGTATCGTCAACGACATGGTGTCGATTAAGACGAAACTTTTTCACATGTTGCCATGATTAAATCTATTCGGATAATGCTTGCTATTGCTGCATATTTCGATTACGAGATATGGCAGATGGACGTCAAAATCATTTTCCTTAACGGAAACCTTTTGGAGGATGTTTATATGCAACAGCCTGACGGTTTTGTCATACCAAAACATGCAGACAGGTTTTTCAAGTTAAATCGATCCATTTATGGATTGAAGCAAGCATCGCGTTCTTGGAACCAACGTTTTGATGAGATTATAAAAGAATATGATTTCGTTCAAAACGGGGATGATCCTTGTGTATATAAGAAGGTTAGTGGGATCAAACTGACATTCATTGTCCTTTATGTTGATGATGTATTACTTATTGGCAATGACATTCCCATGCTACAATCGGTGAAAGCTTGGCTTTCATTAAAATTATCCATGAAAGATCTGGGAGAAGTAGCCTTTATTCTGGGAATAAAGATCTACTGGGATAGATCAAGAAAGCTGCTTGGACTCTCCCAGAGCATGTACATTCACAAAGTGTTGAAGAAATTCAACATGGAACAGTCTAAGAGGGGACTGTTGCCAGTGTCACTCTATCTAAGGACATGTGTCCTAAAACTCAAGATGAGAGAGACAACATGAGTCAGATCCAATTCGTTTCGACAGTCGGATCGATCATGTATGCCATGATATGTACGCGACCTGATGTCTCATATGCTTTGAGCATGTGTAGTCGCTATCAGGCCGATCCAGGTGATGGTCACTGGGTTGCGGTTAAGAACATCCTTAAGTATCTTAGACGAACTAGGGATGCGTTCTTAATCTATGGAGATAGAGAACTTGAGGTAACTGGGTTTACCGATGCAAGTTTCCAAACCGATAAAGACGACCGTAAGTCACAATCTGGGTACATATTTTGTTTGAACAACGGAACAGTAGGCTGGAAATCTTCCAAGCAAGAGACTGTTGTCGATTCAGCAACAGAAGCAGAGTATATTGCTGCAGCTGAAGCAGCAAAAGAGGCAGTTTGGATCCGTAAATTCCTAATTGGATTATGAGTAATTTCGTTATCAGCTGAGCCAGTTCCATTGTATTGTGACAATAACGGGGCTAGAGTACAGGTTAAGGAACCGCGGTCTCATTAATGATCCAAGCATGTTCTTCGATATTTCCATCTGATTCGCAAGATCATACATCGTGGCGATATGAAGATCGAGAAGGTCGCAACAGAGGACAACATTGAAGATTCGCTGACGAAAGCTATTCCTCAGCAAAAGTTTGAGCGACATGTACATAGTTCAGGTGTTAGATACTTGAGTGACTGGCTATAGGCCAAGTGGGAGATTGTTGGACAATTATTACCCATAACGTCACTATTTGTAAAAGACATTGTGGTTTTTGTACAAATTAACTATATGACAATGGAAATTGCTATTTTATCATTTTGTAATTAGATTACTTGAATATATAAATGATAAAAGTCCATATGATTAGTTCCGGATTATAAGATATGAGACAATATCAATCCACTAAGGTTTAATTATTAAATATCCTTAGTTGTAGTATTATCGAGACTGGACATCGATAATGCGGTATAGACTAGTATTGCACTTGTGTTCGTTGTGGGAGCATAATGACATAGTTCTCATATATTTAAGTATTGGATACTTATGCAAGTGTAATAGGAGGTTGTGTTTACTGATGGTACGGGAACAGCTTCGCTCTGGATAGACCCCGCGGAATCCCATTGGTAGTATGACTATGTGTCTATGGGAATCCGCATCAGGGTAGGTGTATTTGGTCTTAACCTGAGACTTGCATCGCTAGTACTTGCGACAATCAATACGCTTTGGTTTTGGACGTCCGGGACCCTAACAGGTTCTGTGTACGCCTCTTCTGGGTTTATTGAGAATCGTAGTGTATTGGGTATGATGTCAAAACGGAAGTATCACTTCAGTCATATAGAGATGATGATCACGCAGGGATACATAACTGGTTCTCTATTATGTTGCAAATATCGGGATAATATGACAAGGTCATGATTATCCGATTATAGAGACTATTTGTTTGTGATCCGATACATGCTTCGTACGGGGCAGATACTATTCCAGCCTCAGGCCTTTCATGTGACATCAGATACTGGATTACAATACGCAATACTACGTATACTACGCCTGACAGAGATTATATATTCCTTAAAGAATATTTCTGGAGAATTGGTTAGGCACGGCGTTTTGCTAGAAGCCAACCATGTCTTGTAAATCGGTAGGAACGTGGTACCGGGTACGCACGTGTTCGGATAGTCCGACGACCGGATTACTACCAACATATCCAGAGATCTCATGGGTCGCTTCCCAAAGATTCACCGATGACATTTGACTCGAACATAATTAATCTAGTATTAATTAGGAGAGAGAGAAAATTAATCTAGGATTAATTACGGCGAGAATTTATCTAGGATAAAATTCAATTAGAAGAGAGAGAACGATTAATTTAGAATTAATCGATAAAGTAATATATTCGATATATTAAATGAAATTAGATTTTAATTCGGGCGAACGAATTAATTTAGATTTTAATTCGGGCCAACGAATTTATTTAGAATTAATTCGCGAGCGATTTTAATATTTTTTTAATGTCGCAACGAAAAAATTCGTTAATTCGGAATTGAACAAACCTGACCCTGAGCGAAGTTGCGCGTTGAGATTGTTCGACGTAAATTTGGAATTTATAAGTGGTGGGACCCACTTGACTTACATCACAAGTTTGACTAGTGATGGAAGTGGTTGAATTGGAGTGTAAATCTAAGCTTACTTGTTTTTTACTCCAACCAATCTCTACACACTTTGTAATTGTTTATTCATTTTTGTTGAATGACTAATACCAAATCTTGGATTTGGTATATCAAGATTTGAATTTTGGAAATCAAATACACACAACACAAAAATTGGAAAAACCTCTCTCTATTTTCTCTCCCCATGTCGTGAGCTTCATCTCCCTTTCTTGAAATTTTGTTTCAAAATTTCCTAAGTGCTAGCACATAAAGGAGTCTTCTAAGGTGATAGGGAAACCATTCCCATTGAGTTTGGAATCAAACTTCAAGGCTTGGAGCTACACCAATCATTCAAAGAAAGCTTGGAGCATTTAAAATGAGCAAACGTTTTGAACTTTCCACCTACATCCAATCCGTTTAATGTAAGTATTTCCGCTACTTCTTTGCGTATTCACACATGTTTTATGCTTAAATGATCTTGGGATTGACCTTAGAAACCCAACAAGGACCCAATTACTTTATCAGGCCTTTACACAAAGAGAGGCCAACCTTTTGATTTGCCAGCCGCCTAAACCGAAAGAAAACGTATTCTGCATGATTTATATGACTAAATCGTTATAGTATCCAAAACGTCTATCATTTAATACATTAATGAGACCTACCTTTGATAGCCTATAAAAGGAGCCATAATTCAGAAGAAAGGGGGCAAGGAAGCATTACAACCCTAAGCTTAGCCATTCTCACCAGAACCCTCTGAACCTACGACCCACCGCCCTCACGGCAATCCACGGGGATCAAGGTAGTCTCTGACCTACTTATCCTCCTACTGTATTAACAACTCATTTTCATTAATGACTTGAGCATCGGAGTGCCAACGGCACCCACCACTCCGATGGGAAGTCTCTTCACGCTCACTCTACTTTTTATTTTGCAGAATCGCTGATGAGTGGTAAATCTATCACTATTTCCCACTCATTTAACCTAATATTTTGTATAGTTTCTTGAGTTTTGAGAATATTTTGATGTGTTTTGTGTTATTTTGTAGATAAATAAAGTTTCAGGACACTCTGGAGGTGATTTGGGCCAAAACAGTGAAAATTGGAAGAAAATGGCATTTTGGTAATTTTCCGCGTCGCGACGCCAAGACCTTCAGCTTCGCGACGTCTAACATGCGCCGAACAGTGCTAACGTGCGCCGTGGCACGTGTCACCATCACAGTCGATCTGCTAACATGCGACGTGCCACGTGTCATCATCCTAAGTGCCGACAGTCGCCATCGCCATGTGTCGCCACGTGTCACTCCACGTCATCGCCACGTCATCATCCATATCACCAGGTTGACTGAGTCAAACTGCCACGTCATCACCACATCATCATCAACCAATCACAGCGTGCCACGTGTCGCAATTCTATGGTGCCGACAGTCACTTTGCCACGTGTCACCACGTCATCGCCACGTCAGCGCCACGTCAGCATCAATCATTGAGTCTCTAATCCTTATCTGACACGTGGCGGATAAGAATCTCATCGACCAATCAGAATCTGCCACGTGTCACAATAATTGAAGCCCAACCACTCTGCCACGTGTCACCTTATTATCTTATCCAGAATCTGCAAACACACGAACCAGAGCGTGCCACGTCGACAGAAGCTGGCGTAGCGACGCCAAGACCTTCAGCGTTGCGACTCCCAGAGCCTACCAGGGCCTATAAATTCAGCTCGAAATTTCAGTTTTAGAGGCATCACTCTCTCTCATCTCTTTGATGTAAAGAGAGAGTTTATCTCTCTAGTTTCTTTTAGTTTTTAGTTTTTTTTTTTTTTTTTTTTTACTTTTTAGCTTTGTAAATAATTTTAATTACGTTTTGTTAATATAGTAATTTACTTTTTTACTTTTTACAGTTTTTACTATTCATTATGAGGAGGTAACTTCCCCAGCTAGGGTGAAAGGTAATTCTTTTACTATTACTATTTAGATTAATCTCCCTTAAAAATAATATATTCACTATTTAAAATATTGACTTAAAAAGGATACCGCCATTGGTCGGTTGGTAATTCATTTTAATCTGGTTTAAACCTGACTAATAAAGGATACCGCAAGATTGGTCGGTTGGTAATATTATCACAAGTTTATATATTATTTTATGGGAGATATCTAAAATAGTAAATAGTAAAAGTAATTCCTTTTACCTTAGCATTTTATTTTATTTTATTTTACTTTTCAGCTTTTACTTTATGTCTTTTACTTTTAAGCTTTTACTAGCCCTAGTTATGTGTTAGTTATATGGGGTTGTGATGAATTCTAATATCACCGGTTTATAAGGGGTTATTTTATAGTTTGGGTAATTTAAAGGTTTACTTATTAAGTCTTAAGCTTAATGCTTCTTGTTGTCTGATCACCAATAAGATTGATCTGGTAAATCTAAAATGAACTAGACATAGGGATTTTAGGTTTCAACCTTAGACTTAATAGCCCACGATCTTCCTTGAGGATAAATAACCCTTTAATAGATTTCCTTACAGGATAGACATATACCTGTCGGGCGGGGGTAGCCATAATTGGAACTTAAACTTAATGAATCCAGATAATTTGGTTGACATAGACATATGGTTCAATTGGGTTAAACTGGGTATTTGCGTCTGACCATCGACAGAGGCTTTTGCATAATTTCGTGTTCCAGGTTAGTAAACTGATTTATTACACAAACATAAAATAATCACTTCATTTTTTAAAAATATTAGAATGATTCACAACCCTAGATCTTTGTGTCTTTTGTTATTTTCCTTAGTATTTTCTTTTGTCTTTTTATTTATTTATTTATTTAGCAATTCTACAATCAATCAAATCAATCAAATCAATCAAGTAATCATTCTCTTCTCCCTCAATTAGATATTTGTAAATAAATAGATTCAACAATTAATAATAATAGTAGGAATTAAGTCCTCGTGGGATCGATATTTTTATACTACTTGAACGATATGTGCGCTTACGTTATACGTGTGTGTTTACGCCGGTCAAGTTTTTTGCGCCGTTGTCGGGGACTTATTTTTCTTGAGTTGTTAATTTTGAAGCTATCTAATTTACTTGTATCTAATTTTCTTTATTTTTAATTTTTATATCTTCTTTTGTTTTTAGGTGATTGAAAAATGGAACATTATTGGGAGATTGAGAGATCACGAGCTTTACAAGAAGATACACCCCACATCTGGGAGCAACAGTCCGGTTTTCTGAGGCCTGTGTCCAGCCCAATGACTATCACTGGATGCCAGAACCAAGCAATTTTACAATTGCTCAACAGAACTAAACAAGGAGATGTGTAATTTTGATGGTAACCACTCGAGCGATCAATGTATATACCTTTCAGAGTGGCAGAATTATTGGAATCATTCAAGGTATGAAGAATCATCACATTTTCCATCTTATCCACCATCTACATATGATCTTCATCAACAACCAGAACCATCAGAGGAAGATCAGTTGCTTCACATACTCAAAGATTGGTTCGAGGAACGGAAAGCTCAATTTGATGCACAAATTCAAAGTCAAGCAGTGTCTATACAAAGAATGACAGATCAAGTTAGACAATTAACAGAGAACCTGAATCACATATCTCACGGAGCAAATTCAAATACTACTGAAGAAGCCTTTCAATATCCTGAGATTCATCATGACATCATAACAGAGGATGAGGCTGAGCAGTATCAAGAATCAGAAATATCAATTCAGGAGCCTGAACCAACAAAGTCTCAATTGATTTTTATTATTCTTCTGACTCTGACGAGGATGAAGAAGCTGAGCTATTTGTACCAACTGCACCAACAAGGGAAGATGAAACTTTACATGCTCAAAATGAAGATCTTGGAGCTTCCATTGCGCAAATGTTTGAAGAAGATCTACCTGAGCCAATCATTTCACTTAGATCAGAGGATGAATACCTAATGTCAGACACATCTTTACATCCTCAGGATGACAATTTTGAAGCATGTATTTCACAGATGACAGATGAAGAGCTGAATATGGAAATTTTAAAATACATCTTTGAAGAAAAGGTGGAGCAAGAAACAGAGTAAATGGAGGAGCAAATGTATAAACTTATTAAAGATCCATAGCATTCAGGAGAAACATCGCTGTTTTTGGGAGTACAAATCAAAGATATCGCCCAAAAGCTTGACAGAATGGAACTCCCATTCCAAGTCAAGCATCATACGAGACCTCTTGATTTTCTTTCTTTCTTTGCAGGAACCACTGGAGCAACAAGGAGCAAAACGGTGGCACAAGCACTGAATGGGACAAAACAATTTTTTCCACTTTTCCGTTGGAAGAGACCCTTCAAAAGTAACGCTCACTGGATTGTCTTAATCGGACATCCAAAACGACATTGAAACCTCCTTAAAAGATGGATTTCATTCACGTCTGGCTGAAGACGAAAAATTTAGCGCTAGCAGGGAGGCAACCCATGCAATTTGTTGTAATGTTTTTCATATTTTGTGTGAACTTTTTAATTTTGTGTGTTAGTCTTGTAGGAAAAATAAAAACGGAATTTTTAAGGACAAAGCAAGCCAGTGCAAGCGGATTTTCAAAATAGAAAATTTGACAAAATCACGAAGATGTAAAGTCAATCCAGAAGAGACGGCCGAGTAAGGAGTCAGCTCATGAGACGCGTCCCAGTGGATTTATCCGTCGAAATACTTGGTTTTGCCAAAAAAAATAAAAAATAACCCGCGTCGCGACGCTGGTTAGATTTCTGCACTAAAATGCCGAGACTGGTTCTATCCCCTACGATCACACTTCATTTTCTTTCAACCAAAACCTCACAAAACAGCAATCACCATTTTCTCTCAAACTTCCACCATTACCGAAACCGTGAGCCTCCACAACCGGAATATCCACCTTCGACACTCACCAACAGCCACCAACCTCCACCCTAATCGAGAGCCGTCGCCGAGATCTACCAAACCGAGACCAAGCTGAGACAAACCCAGACCGACCGTGAGCTACCTGAATCAAGACAAACTAGTCCATTGCCGAGCTGAACTGCCACTGTCTCGCCGAGTCTTAGCCACCACCGTCGAGACCTAAACCATCTTCATCCTTGCCGAGACCTTCATCACCGTAACTGAGCCCTTCCTTCACCGAGTCACAGCCAAGACACTCACCACCGAGAACCAATAGAGCCGAGACCACCAGTCGCCGAGCCTTTGACCGAGATCTACCAGCTGCAACCTTTGCCGATCCACTACCTTGCCCAGAAACCGAGCCACTGTCGAGAGCCTTGTACAGTCAAACCGAGAGCAGCCTTCACCGAGTCACAACCACCCCTTACCGAGACCACACTTAACCACAGAAACCACCTAAGCCGAATCCTTTGAGTCTAGACGAAACGGAACCTCACTGGAAAGGTCACTGCCAAAGCCACATTGAACCCGAACATTGAACGGTAAATCTGCAAATTAAAAATTAAATTGACATTGGTGATTGATTCGGGTTTGAAATTGTGGAATTGAGGAAGTGTTGATTGATTGACTCGTAGTTTTGGAGGCGAAGGGAGGTGATTTGGTTATAGAATTAGGTTGTGTTATTGGGTGAAAATTATAATTTTAGCGGAAACTCTCTACCGAATTTCTGAAAATGCCGCTGAAAAGATCTAGGGCATCGACTTCTGCCGCACCAGCTTTCGATGATTTTAAATTCGTATCAGCCGCTGTAGAGAAAATATATGAGGACGGAATAACCCGGAAACACCACATTATGGAGAGGGGATTTGACATAGACCCCAGATTATTTCCTGATATTGACAGGATTATCGCAGATCGACACTGGCGAAAGCTTTGTCAGCAAGCCCACCCACCCGCCTATGCAGCTATTGTGCGGGAGTTTTACGCTAATGCTTATGAGCATCGTGCGTATGTAGCAATGGTCAGAGGTCAACATATAGCATTTGATCCTACTACAATTAACAGATTCTATGGATTCCTGATATGGAAGCTGATGAGTACTCTGCAGTTAAGGAGGAGATTGATATTATACATTTAACAGAAACATTGTGTGTTCCTAATGCGGCTTGGGTATTGAGTAGCAATGGGGAACACCAGAAGATAAGTTCGAGACTACTCAAACTTGAAGCAAAGGTGTGGTTCCATTTTGTGACCCGATCGTTGTTACCAGGATCACACATTACTTATGTCACAAAGGAACGCATGATCCTGTTATATTGCATTCTGGAGGGCCTTACTATTGATGTTGGACAACTGATCTCAACAAATATCGCATGGGCTGCAAGGTCAACACAGGCTAGTTTGTTTTACTGTTATTTGATTTCATCACTTTGCACACATGCTAGAATTCCTGTTGAGCCACGAGAAGAATTGACGCAACCCACATCAGCAATTACCTCCAGAATCATCCAGCAGTTACGCATAGAGAGACAAGCTCAAGCTGGAGCATCTTCTTCCGCACATCAGCAACAACACCACCACCTCAGCCACCACCAAGATCATCAAGGCCACACACTATTTCTCAGGAAGTTCGTCGTTTGGGATCTCGTGTGGATTATATGCTTCAATATAACAGAGCAATCGGCCATGCACTACAACAAATGGCAAATGATTTGCACATTACTGTTCCAGAGTTCCCTGACCCTCCATCTGACGACAGCGATGATGAGGAGGCTGATGATTAAAAACTCAGGTACTATTGTTCCCTTATTTTGATTATGTTTTGTAACGCATTGGGGACAATGCTAAGTTTAGGTTTGGGGGTATGGGTCTATTTTTAAATTTTTTTCAAAAATTCTGTTAAAATTTTTCGTGTGTTTGATTTCAGTAATTTATTTTTCGTAATTTACATGGTTGTGTGTTTTTAAAATCGAAAAAAAAAAAATATGTGTGTCTGATGATTTAATTGTTTGTTTAGCTAAAAAGTTTTAGGAAAAGATAAATGCTAATTTCACTTTTATCCCTAATTTGAATTTCTTATCTAGGTCAGACTCGTGCGCACTTTTAACAATAGTCTTGTAAGCAGTTAGATAATAAGGAATTAAGAAAAGTGACTAGTTAAAATAATCAGTGGTTAATGAATGACTGTTTGCCTGAGTTTTTATTTATGTCTGCAATTATTATGTGCGGTATGCCAAAAAAAAAAAAAAAAAAAAAAAACTAAACCAAGCAAGTACTTAGTAACCGGGCATCTTGCCTCAGTAAGCAGTGATAGTTCGCGTCAAACGGGAAAGCTTGTGTTAGTTTTTAAACATCCGAGATCCGGGTAATTAAGTCCGTAGGGGTATTTTAACACCTAGTGCCCTAAAACCATCTGGTTTGGGAGTCACTGACCCAAAGCTCGCTACATGGATCAAAGATGTTGTATATGAATAAAATATATATAAAAAAATCAGAAAAAAAACACATACCTCACCAGTGTTGATTATAGTAAACAAACAACTTTAGATACTCAGATTGGTTTGACCCATTAACTACTGAGAATTGAGACGAAATCACCAAGTTGACAACTTAGAGTCGAAGCTGTTTACTGGACTATTCACACACCACTTTGAGTCTGATTTAGATATGTTGTTCAAAAGAAATGATTTTAGTTGGAATATGCATTTTGAAAGTTCCTCTAACTTTGATGCTAAACATTCTCTGAGGACGTTGTTTATATATCTATTTTGTCTTTTTTGCTTTTGTGTGCATTAGTTTTACTACATTTTTTTACTTTTGTAAAATATTTGTGGGTATCATTGCTGTAAACCCTCACGAGACTAAAACTCGTCCACTAGGGACACCTAGGGGTTTAAAGGCTTGTTGCATATGCTAAATACAACCGTGATCACTACGAAAGTGGCTTAGTTAAATTTTATTATGTTATTTTATTTTGCTCGAGGACTAGCAAAATGTTAGGTTTGGGGGTGTGATGAGTTTTAAATCTATCACTTTCCCACTCATTTAACCTAATATTTTGTATAGTTTCTTGAGTTTTGAGAATATTTTGATGTGTTTTGTGTTATTTTGTAGATAAATAAAGTTTCAGGACACTCTGGAGGTGATTTGGGCCAAAACAGTGAAAATTGGAAGAAAATGGCATTTTGGTAATTTCCGCGTCGCGACGCCAAGACCTTCGCTAATTTAGAATTAATTCGTTAGCGACGTGAATAGTGACTTCGCTAGGCGTAATCATTTAATTACGTCGCAACGAAAAATTCGTTAATTTGGAATTAGCGAACCCGAGCCCGGGATTATTTGAGAGCGTATTCGCATTTCGAATTCGAGTGTGGCACACAAGTCAAATCAAGCGTCAAATCGCTAGTCGCATCAAGCGTCAAATCATTAGTCACTTTGAGTGATGTGACAACTTGTCACTTGATTTGATTGATTGATGGATTGATTGATGGAAGTTGATGGCTAGTATTTAATGCTATTTTGGAGCCAAAATTGTGTTGACTTGTGAAAGCTTTTACACAATTTTTGTATATGTTTTATTATTGTATTTTGGAAATCTAATAAACTAATACACAACTTCTCTCACTCTCTCTCTTAACTCACGAATTGGGAGCCAATTCTTCTTCTCTCTCTCGGCATTCACTGCCATTTTCTTCTTCTGGTTTTGCTCAAAACCGAGCAGTGAAGGGAAGCAAAGGTCATGATTTTGTGGCAAAATCAAGAGTGCTAGCACACTAAAAAGACATGCGAAGGTGATAGGGAAGTCCACCCATGAGCCGGGAATCAAATGACGAAGCTTGGAGCTTGGTTTCTTGTTGATTGAAGGCCGAAAATCAGAGAGGACAGCAGCCCACTGCCGCAGTTCAAAGTGAGCAGAAAATGGAATTTGTGTTGCTTCTCGCGTCGCTCAACCGCTCGATGTGAGTATTCCGCGACTTTCTCGATTGTATTTACACATGTTCATGCTTGTTTATTGATCCTTGAGACCTTAGTAAACTCCAACATTATTAACCTGGAACACTAAATTATGTGAAAGCTTATGTCGATGGTCAGACACAAATACCCAGTTTAACCCAATTGAACCATATCTCTATGTCAACCAAATTATCTGGATTCATTAAGTTTAAGTTCCAATTATGGTTACCCCCGCCTGACAGGTATATGTCTATCCTGTAAGGAAATCTATTAAAGGGTTATCTATCCTCAAGGAAGATCGTGGGCTATTGAATCTAAGGTCTTAAACTTAAAATCCCTATGTCTAGTTCATTTTAAGTTTACCTAGTCAATTTTATTAGTGGCCAGTTAATAAAAAGCATTAAGATTAAGACTCAATAAATAAATCTTTATATTACCCAAACTATAATCTAACCCCTTATAAACCGGTGATATTAGATTTCATCACAACCCTAGATAACTAACTTAGTTACAACACATAGCTAGGGCTGGTAAAAATTTAAAAGGCATAAAGTAAAATTACTAAAAAGTAAATGCGGAAAAATAAATGCAATAAAATAAAATGCTAAGGTAAAAGGAATTAACTTCTACTATTTACTATTTAGATATCTCCCATAATATAATATAAATATACTTGTGATAATTTTACCAACCAGCCATATAGGCGGTAACCTGATTAAGTCAAATTAAGTCCAACCAGCCATTAAGGCGGTAATATTTGTCCATAAACCAGCCATAAAGGCGGAACCAAAATAAACCTGCCATATAGGCGGTAAGAAAATTTAATTACCAACCGACCAATCTGGCGGTATCCTCATTAAGTCAAGTTTAACCAGATTAAAATGAATAACCAACCGACCAATATGGCGATATCCTCATTAAGTCAATATTTTAAATAGTGAATATATTATATTAAAGGGAGATTAATCTAAATAGCAATAGTAAAAGAATTACCTTTCACCCTAGCAGGGGGAAGTTACCTCCTCATATTGAATAGTAAAAATTGTAAAAAGTAAAGAAAGTAAATTAATATTATTACAGAACGTAATTGAAATTAATTACAAAATTGAATTAGATGAAACTAAGAAGAGAATTCCTTATTTACATGAGAGAATTTAGAGAGAATGGTACATCTAAAACTGAAATCTCGAACTCAATTTATAGGCGCGGATAAGCTCCGGGCGTCGCGACGCCAAGGCCTTTGGCGTCGTGACGCCAGCTTCTTTTGACGTGGCATGCTGAGGGCTTGACACGTGGCGATTCTGGATAAGGAGATAAGGCGACACGTGGCAAGGCGGCTGAGAGCTCAATTATTATGATGACGTGGCCTGACGTGGCAGTGACGTGGCGAAAAGGAGTGTCGGCACCGTAGGATTGCGACACGTGTCACGCTGTGATTGGTTGATGATGACATGGCGGTGACGTGGCACTTTGACTCGGTCAACTGGTGATGTGGATGATGTCGTGGCGTTGACGTGGAGTGACACGTGGCAACACGTGGCGATGGCGACTGTCGGCACCGTAGGATGACGACACGTGGCACGGCGCATGTTAGCAGATCAACTGTGATGGTGACATGTGGCACGGCTCACGTTAGCAAAGTCAAACTTTTCTCAGATTCTGACACGTGGACCCGGCGCACATTAGCACTGTTCGACGCACGTTAGGCGTCGCGACGCTGAAGGTCTTGGCGTCGCGACGCGACAAATTACCAAAATGCCATTTTCATCCAATTTTCACTATTTTGGCCCAAATCACCTCTAGAGTGTCCTAAAACTTTATTTATCTACAAAATAACACAAAACACATCAAAATATTCACAAAACTCAAGAAACTATACAAAATATTAGGTTAAATGAGTGGGAAATAGCGATAGATTTACCACTCATCACACCCCCAAACCTAACATTTTGCTAGTCCTCGAGCAAAACACAAAATAAAATAACATAATAAAATTTAACTAAGCCACTTTCGTAGGGATCACGGTTGCATTTAGCGTATGCTACAAGCCTTTAAACCTCTAGGTGTCCCTAGTAGACGAGTTGTAGTCTCATGAGGGTTTACAGCAATGATACCCACAAACATTTTACAAAAGTAAAGAGGTAGTGAAACTAATGCACACAAAAGCAAAAAGACAAGCGAAAAGAGAATAAAGAAGTTAGTGACAAATCAGGTGAAACTTCTACTCCAAGTTACTAGTTGTTTTGTTTCATTCTAAATTACTGAATAAGTAAATTCTCCGATTATTTTTACCATTCTCCGTATACACAGCCAACAAAATATTAATCAACTCATTTTTGCCCACAACAGTCATAAGTGCAGTTGATAAGAGGAGTAATATTTTTGTCCTAAAGTTCTATCAGATTTCACACCTTTTGTAGCAATTGAATAATTTTTTTTCGGATTTTTCAGATTTTTTCTTTGATTTTTTTTATTTATAAACAATATCTTCCGTCTATGTAGCGAGCTTTGGGTCGGTGACTCCCAAACCAGTTGGTTTTAGGGCACTAGGTGTTAAGACACCCCTACGGACTTAATTACTCAGACTTCAGATATATATATATATATATTTGCAACATCCTTGATCCATGGAGCGAGCTTTGGGCCAGTGACTCCCAAACCAGTTGGCTTTAGGGCACTAAGTGTTAAAACACCCTTAAAGACTTAATAACTCGGATCTCAGATGTTTTTTTTTTTTTACTCCATCATTTTTCGAGATGCTTCCTCCAATTAAACTAGAGCACTAAATATTACAAACTTTTCAATTTTAGCTCATGTCTGTATGTTACTATGCATGTTGATAATACCTGCCAACTGAGCATATGAAAATTCATTTTAGTCAATTTTATGGAGAATTTACAAATTAAATAATTCAAAAGGAAATAAACAAAAATTAACTTGTTCCGAAATAGGTTTGAGATACGTCTCAGGAGTGGAAACTCCTTACTCAGCTATCTCTTACCAATTTCACATTTTTTAGTCAAAATAAAAACACAAAAACGCAAAATATTTTTGTAATTTTTGAAAAATTTCAATTTTTTTGTATTTTTCAAAAAATTTTGGACTAAAAATAAAAATAACACACAAACTAAAAACAAGGTACTGATCAACAAATTCCCTCCCCCAAACCTAAATGAGACATTGTCCCCAATGTCTTAATCAATAGAAGAAGAGTTTAGAAGATAATACCGGGTTAGCTGAAATTCTACAGGAAATTAAAGGTTAAGATCCAGATTAATCTGACGCATCTTACCACGATCGTCTTCGGACCAATTTATCTTTGAAAGGATAGGATCAACTTGTGGTTCATAGGCTATGAGTTGGTCTATTAGATCCGGAGCAGTTCTAGCAGTAAAGAGGAGTTCTTTCATAGGTTTTGACACGAACCTATTTCTCCGAGCATCATCAAGAAACACACAAAGAAAATCATAAAATCCTTCAACGTTGTACAGTCCAAGCGGTTTATGGTGTATGTTCAGGTTCGCCCAAGATAGCAGTATAAAAATTTCCTCCAATGTGCCCAAGCCACCTGGCAAAGCAATAAAAGTATCAGCATGGTTAATTATTTCTATTAGTC
The DNA here is from genome assembly GCA_019454045.1 of Zanthoxylum bungeanum. Taxonomy (NCBI): domain Eukaryota; kingdom Viridiplantae; phylum Streptophyta; class Magnoliopsida; order Sapindales; family Rutaceae; genus Zanthoxylum; species Zanthoxylum bungeanum. Next base: position 22,584 of record SKCR01023987.1, on the reverse strand, counting down.
ATTCAGACATACCTGGCACAATTAGCTCTTCTCTGTTTGATGGTTCAATAAGATTTTCCTCTGCCAAGGGTTTTGGGATGATTCCCAAAACGTGACTGCCTCCTTCCTATACAGCCTTTGAAACGATCCCCATTAGTCCAAGATTGCCTCCGTCATATACTAAGTGCATATTCCTTGCAGCTAAGACTCGACCCAATTCTTGTGCTGCCTCTACATATTGTGGCTTAACACCAACACTACTACCACAAAACACACAGATGTTTTCAACTCGTCTTCTTGAAGTGGCTTCCATGTTTTACTCTGGATGTCTTCAAAAGTGCAATGAGGAGTTGAATTTATAATACTTGAAAAGGGTGAGTAAAATAATAGCACTAGTACCTGCCAAATGACAATTATTTAAACAGTAAAATAAATCGTGAAAGTAAAAAAAGTCTGGATCCTGTCGGAGAAAATAAAATGAAAACAACAAAACAAATTACAATTATTAGAAAAGACAAAGAGATATAATATTTACAAGAAAGGTAGCGGCTTGATTGACGTCTATGCGTCAGGGACAAGCTTCCCATCCAATTTTCTTATAAATTGGCAAACATGGTGTTTTTGAGTCAGATTCCCAAGACTTAACTGTTGTCTTTCTTTTTGGAATTGTGTATGTAATCTACGAATTCCGTGATACACAAATCCACAGAGATGCGTCTCAAGAGTTTTAGATATGTCATCCAAAGACTCTTTACTCAAGCCATCCCTAATGAAATTAATCTTATCTTCGCGGTTATCAGACAACATTCCTAAAGAACGACAACGAGTATCACAAAACATACGAGCACATTTATAACAAACACACATTCTTTTGGCTCTTCTCTTTTTAGCATATGTGCTCCTTCCTAAACCAGGTAGATGTGAAATAAAAGAGTCAAAAGACTCACCTGCCAATCGGACCCGTGCTTCAATCACCCAACGAATATCATTAGGAACACCATGGATTGTTAGTAGTCTCATCCGTTCCAAGCGAACTTTGTAAACTTTGATCAGAGATTTTTGAGGGAGAGAACGAAATTACTTGCGAAGATTTACGAGAGCTTCTTCCATCGTGAAAGGACTTAATCTGCAAAAACTAAACACACCAAATCATAATATATACACAAATTGCATGGGTTGCCTCCATGCTAACGCTAAGTTTAAAGTCATCAGCTAGACTTGACTTCTCGATCGTTAGGCTGGATCTGAAAGTGTGACACTTTCTTTTTGTCGCTCAAATGATTCTCCCCAGTAGTGCTTGACACGCCTGTTTTAAACCTTGAATGTTTTGTTGGAGTCAGGATCATGTATCTCAACGGCTCTATCTGGTAAAACTTTGGTGATCACAAATGGACCTGACCACCGTGATTTTGGCTTCCATGTGAAGAATTTCACCCTTGATTTGTTTAATAGTACCTTCTGCCCTGGTTCCAGTTGTATGCGAACTAACTTCTCAGCATGTCTTTTCTTTGCCTTTTCTTTGTATAATTTAGCATCCTCAAAAGGCTGATTGTGAAATTCCTCCAATTCGTTGAGCTGGTGGAACTTTTTCTCTTCTGTTGCTTGTAGTGCAAGAATTGGCTTTTTTAGTGCAAAAGATGCTTTATCTTCAGGCTCCACAGGCAATTGATATCTTTTAAGTTTGTTAGTAGAACTTTGCATTGCATTGGAGTTCTGAATGGTATTGTGTATCACATCAAGTCTGAAACATTCCTCCTTCTTTTCATCATCTGGGAAATTCATGGCCTTAAAAACATTGAATGTTACTTCTTGGTCATGTACCCTCATGGTTAATTCTCCTTTTTGTACATCAATAATGGTTCGACCTGTAGCCAAGAATGGTCTCCCGAGGATGATTGGCACGTCTGCGTCTTCCTCTATATCAAGGACAATAAAATCTGCTGGGAAAATGAATTTGTCAACCTTGACCGGCACATCCTCAACTACGCCTCTTGAAAATACGAGCGTTCTATCAGCAAGTTATAGAGAGACTGAAGTGGGCATTGTTTCTCTAATCTGCAGTTTCCTAAAAATAGAAAAAGGCATCAATTTAACACTTGCACCTAAATCACTTAAAGCCTTACCAAATTTATGTTCTCCTATGATGCAAGGAATGGTGAAACTGCCAGGATCTTTCAACTTCGGGGGAAGTTTCCTCTGAATGATGGCGCTGCATTCTTCCTTCAATGCTACTGTCTCGTAATCTCCCAATCTCTATTTTCGTGAAAGAATATCTTTCATAAATTTTACATAGCTGGGCATTTGTTCCAAGGCTTCTGCAAATGGAATGTTGATGTGCAGCTTTTTGAACACCTCTAGGAAACGAGCAAACTGCTTGTCCAGTTTGTTTTTTTAAAGACGCTGAGGAAAAGGTGGAGGTGGAGTGATTCTTTCTGGTTCTTTTTCCTTTGCTTCTTTTTCCTCCATCAGTTGCCCTGTTTCTTTTTGAACTTCCTCAGCAGTTGTTTTGGCTCCAACATCTTTGTTGATTTCAGTACCACGCTTTTTAACATGATGGCATGACACTGCTCATTTCCCATGTTCCTTGGATTTGGTTCTGTGTTGCTAGGAAGATTACCTGGCGGTCTGTAACTCTGAGCATTGGCCAGTTGTCCAATTTGATTCTCCAGTGCTTTGATGGAAGCAGATTGGTTTTGAAATATAGCATCATATGATGCTTGTTGCTTTTTGAACATCTCTGCAATCCATTCTTTCATTTCTGGTTCTTTTTAAAACTCATGGTTTTGCTGTTGGAATCCTGGTTGTGGATAGTTCTTTTGCCCTGAATTGTTGTCCATGAGAAATTGGGATGATTCCTCCACCCTGGGTTGTAGGTGTTGGAATATGGATTCTTCCCCTGTCTGTTGAAATTGTTGACAAAATTCACCGTCTCTTCAAGTTGGTTTAGTTCTGGTGCTCCTCCATATGGTGAACTTGTGGATCCAGTGGTAAGAGTCTCCATGAATTTGCATATCTGATCCAGTTTGGCGTTGACTACTGTATTGGCTCCACTTTCATAAATTCCTGCAATTCTTTGGATCATGTTCCTTTCTGTTGGCCACAAGGAATTGTTGTTGGCCATTTCTTCGATTAGGTCTCAGGCTTGATCTTCTCCTTTTTCCATTAAAGCTCCTCCAGCAGCATCATCGATTGTGGTTCTCATTATTCCAGAAAGTCCATTATAGAATGTTTGGACTTGAAGCCATTTTGGAATCTCATGGTGAGGACATTTTCGGAGCAAATCTTTGTACCTTTCCCAAGCTTCGTAGAGGGTTTCTGAGTCTTGTTGTACAAAGGATGTGATGTCATTCCTCAGTTTTCCAGTTCTGGCTGGTGGAAAGTACTTTGCAAGAAATTTGGTGGCTAAAGTGTTCCAAGTTGTGATGGAACCTACTGGTAGTGAATGTAGCCAAGCTTTAGCTCTGTCCTTTAAGGAGTATGGAAAAACACGCAATCTCATTACTTCTTCAACTTCTCGGTTGTAATTGAAAGTGCCGCAAACTTCCAGGAAGTTGCTGATGTGGGCATTAGGATCTTCAGTTGTATTCCCCCCAAACTGAACTAACTGCTGAATCATCTGAATGCATGTTTTGATGTCACCCGCATTTTCTGGTAAGGGAGAAAGTACAATACAAGAAATGAGTCTGTCAACCACCGGAATGGTTCTGTCTCGAATGGGAATTGGTGGTGCAACCTCCAAAGGTTCAGGTTCCATGTTGACCAAAGCTTCTTGGCCTTCTTGCCTTTCCCTTCTCAACTGTTTGATGGTTCTTTCAATTTCCGGGTCAAGCGGTCGGAGTTCAAAGCTTCTGGTTCGTCTCATGAAGTTTCTGAGAACCTGAAACACAAGAAAACAAAAACAATAAGTAAAAAGAAAATTAGATACAAGTAAAGGTATCTAACCTTGAAACTAATAGTGAAAGATAAATAAGTCCCCGGCAACGGCGCCAAAAACTTGACTGGTGCTTACACACACGTATAACGCAAGCGCACGTATCGTTCAAGTAGTATAAAAAGTATCGATCCCACGAGGACTTAATACCTAAGCTATTAATTTTATGAGGTCAAATGATTACTAGTATCTAACAGGTTGTTTGATTGATTTGAAATGGTGACGATTCTAAATTTAAAAACAAGTAAATAAAATTGTTCGAAAGTAGGTTTTAAGAAAATTCAATATTAAAAACTATCTAGGGTTGTGATTTCTTCCAATATCATTTTAAAGATGATGTGGTTATTTTATAGTTGGGTAATATATTGATTTATTAACCTGGAACACTAAATTATTAAAGTTAATAATTCAAAATATTTGATTAAAGAGTTTAATTAATATTCCATGATTATTGGAGCTCGGAACTGTAGGTCCATTTGGTCCCGGTGCTAGCTCGATATACTGTAGTAAATTAAATATAATTGGATAGTCCAATTATATACTCACAATTATTATTATTAATATGATGTAACTAATGCTTGAACCTATGTGTTGTTTGCTGATTTGATTTATATAAAGTGTTATTTAAGTTTATTTGTATTCTCTTGCGTTTAATGCTTCTTGTTTGTTGGCCATAAATTGAGATGATGCATGTTTAGAATCCAACAAACTGAGATGATGCACGTTTAGAATCTATCGCTCGGGAGAGAGGGATTTTGAATAGGATCTAGAGAATATAACCTAGGAATGTTATAGAGTTCGGGAGAATCTATAGTTCCTTTGAAGTTATTAACAAAGAATCACATAACATAATGAGTTATTAATTACTAGATTTTTATAGCGATATTGAAGTCTGTATTTGATAATATTCTCACTATTGCTCGGGAGAGGGAGTGGAATACTTAGGATTCTTGACTTATAAACAATGCAATTGAATAAGGATTGATTGGCATGACAAATACATATGAGATAGTTAGGTGAAATCAGACTCTAGAATCTCTCTCGTATTGGTTTCTTCTACTTGAATATTTTCATATATTATTTATTTAGTTTAATCTTAATTAATTATTTTCTAAATAAAGTTAGGTTTACTAATTATAGTACTTAGTGTGGTTGAACACAATCTATGTGGGTTCGACACTCTTCATTCATCCTTACTAAAACTAGACACCGTACACTTGCAGTACGATATAAAATATCGCAACAAGGTTTTGGCACCGTTGTCAGGGATTGTTTGTTTAATTCTCATTAATATCATTACCAAGTAACCTTAGCTTTAATTTAAATTTTATTTTTTTATTTTTAGTTTATTTGTATTTTAAGTTTATTTTTATTTTGTTTTTATTTGATTATTGATTTTTGTCTTTATGTGCTTCAGTGAATGCAAAGATCCACAAGTCTCAACTCTCTCCTATTTGATCATGAAATAGAAAGAATAGCGAGGAGACTAAGGAAAGAGAAAGAACTTGAAAAAGAAGAAATGACGATTGAAAATAAAGAGAACAACCTATGCCAGGTGGCAATCAAAGATCATTTCAAGCCGGTCGTAGATGATAACTATTCTGGGATTGCACACCCAACAATCAACGCCAATAATTTTGAGCTGAAACCTGCATTGATCAACATGGTATAAAAGAACCAGTTTGGGGGTTTAGTTGTAGAGGATCCGAACATGCATTTAAGGATGTTCTTGGAGATGGCGAATACCATAAAAATGAATGGCGTAATTAAAGAGACCATCAGGCTACGCTTATTCTTATTCTCTTTAAGGGATAAAGCGTTGGGTTGGCTGCAACAAATACCAATGGGAAGCATCCTGACATTGGAGGACATGGCTACTAAATTTCTTACGAGATTTTTTCCACCAGCTAAATCAGCCCAACTGAGAACAGAAATTAGCATATTTAGGCAATTGTAGACTGAGAATCTGTACGAGGCCTGAGAGCCCTTTAAGGATCTACTCAGAAGATGCTCACAACATAATTTTGAAAACTGGATTCAGATTCAGTTATTCTACAATAGGTTGAATGGTTCTAATAGAACCATGGTCGATGCAGCTGCTGGAGGAATTTTATTCAAGAAATCTACTGAAGATGCCTATGCTATATTAGAGGATATGGCCATCAATAACCATCAATGGCCAAGTGAATGCCCGACTATGACTAAGGTGGTCGGTAGATATGAGGTGGATCATATTGTTACACTTACAGCTCAAATGTCATCCCTCACGACTCATCTAGCAACATTGACCAATCAACAAGGCCAATCATCCATTGAAGTTGTTGCTGCAAATAGAATGATTTTACCTGAAGGAGGATATGAGCAAGTCCAGTATGTGAAAAATCAGAACTTCAACAACTATAGAGGCAATCCTATGCCTAACTACTCTCATTTGAACCTGTCATATGTTAATATAGAGAATCCCTTGCAACCTTCATCTGCCTTTAACTATCAAAGAGCTGAGCAGAAATCTTCCTTACAAGATTTCATGAGCACGTTTGTTGCTAATACTTCAACGAGGTTTGAGAAGAATGAGTCAAGGCTGAACAATATTGAGACACACATAGAAACACAGATTGGGCTGATTGCGTCCTCCATGACTAATCAACAGTAATTGGCATTTGGATAAACTGCCACAGCACGCCAAGCTATCTTTTTCATGTCACAACAGTCAGTGGATACAAAAGAATAAGCCACCATGACCATTTGGGTGGTTGTGTCTGGCTGAAGATGTTAAACTTAGCGCTAGCGGGGAGGCAACCCTTGCATTTATTTTATTATTTTCTTTATTTTATTTTTTTATTGTGTGTTATTGTTTATTTATTAGTTTGCATGCTATTTATGCAGGTAACACTAAACACACAAAGCCCGCGTAACCAAAATCTGACCAACATGAGCCTGATAAACTCCATGCACGGTAGTGTTATTCTTTAATCTTATTTCTTTATGTTTATCTTACATTGAGGACAATGTAAGTTTTAAGTTTGGGGGTGTGTGCATGTAGTGATAATTCCTGCTATATAAAAAAAATTTATTTTTAATCCTTGATAGTGAAACATATGTCTAATGATGAATTTGTTTGCTTTAGATGAAATCTTAGAAACGATAAGTCCCAATTGATTTTTATCGGATGCCTTGAGTAGGTGATCTAGGTTAGACTTGTAAGCACTTAACAATATATTTCTAGCAGTAAGAACCTAGGTAGTTGGCAAAGTGACTAGTTAAAGAAATTGCATGCCGATGAATGACCATTTGCTTAGATGTCTATCTCTATGTGCTAATGTTATGATGTATGGTATGGTCAAAAATAAAAGAAAAAAATTTTGAAAAAAAATAATATTTGAAAAGAAAAAAAAAGAAGTTAAATCACTTATAACTGATAACCGTGAAGCTACCCATGGGGGGTGTTAGGACCACCATGAGGAGAAATGCTACCTTAAAGGGTAAATGTGTTGAAAAAAATTTAAAAAAAAAAAAGCAAAAAAAAAAAATCATACTATACTGAGCACAAAAAAGGCAAATACAGAGTACTTTTAAGATATCTAGGTTGGTTTGACCCATCAGATCTCAATTTTTGAGACGAAATCATTGAGTTGGCTTACCTGGAGTCGAGCTGTGAATGAACCCTTACACACACACACTGTGAGTTTGGCTTAGATGATTTATTCAAAACTTGGATTTGAGTTGCAATTGTGTACTTTGAAGGTTCTCTGATTTCATTGACAAGTATTCTTTTAGGACAATATTATGCGTAACTATCAGGACTATTTTATTTGCTTTTATTATTTTTGCATGATTGCATGTGTGTGAATGACGTTTGTGGGTATCATCGATGTAAGCCCTCAAGAGACTATAACTCGTCCACTAGGGCCGCCTAGGGGTTTAAAGGCTTGTTGTATACGCTAAATGCAATCGTGATCCCTACAAAATTCGCCTGGTTAATTTTGTTACTTATTGTTTGTTTATTTATTTAGTTTTTATTTTGTCTTTTGCTCGGGACTAGCACAATCTTAAGTTTGGGGGTGTTTGATAAGTACGGTTTATACCCACTCATTCCTGCATTATTAGCTTACTATTTTGTTAGATTCCATATCATTTAATGTATTTATAGTTTCTTTTATGTTTTATTTGTAGGAAGCATTGGAACACGGATCTTGGGGCAAATTGACTTATTTTGGGACCTTACGGACGCATTGGAAGCACGCTGGAAGAGTGGAAAACTCAGAAATCAACATCCAGAATTTAAGCCTAGCGTCGCGACACCCATAAATATTCCTGCAATAAAAAAATGCCAAAAGTTGGGCGTCGCGACGCCACTTTCCAGCGCCGCGCGCCCCGAAGAGCCTAAAAACACCAATTTTTAGGGTTTTACATGCACAATGACTCCAAGACTTTTCTATAAATACATAAGCTCGTCCAAAACCCTAAGAAATGAAGGCCAATACACAATATAAAGACTCAAAAACACATATTTTAGAGAGATCCATGGAAGAGGATTGAAGAGCGATAAGAGGAGGCGAATATGGTGACGTCCGAAGAGGAATGGATTCAATTCGGGTTTTATCATCTAGTTTTCTTCTTTAAACTCTAATGATGTCCATTATGTTCATAACCCTATTGTCATTGTTTTTATCTTTAGTCATGAACTAACTCCATAATTCTAGAGGATGATGTAACTAATGCTTGAACCTATATGTTGTTTGCAGATTTGATTTATATAAAGTGTTATTTAAGTTTATTTGTATTCTCTTGCGTTAATGCTTCTTATTTGTTGGCCACAAATTGAGATGATGCATGTTTAGAATCTATCACTTGGGAAAGAGGGATTTTGAATAGAATCTAGAGAATATAACCTAGGAATGTTATAGAGTTCGGGAGAATCTATAGTTCATTTGAAGTTATTAACAAAGAATCACATAACGTAATGAGTTATTGATTACTAGATTTTTATAGGGATATCGAAGTCTATATTTGATAATATTTTCACTATTACTCGGGAGAGGGAGTGGAATACTTAGGATTCTTGACTTATAAACAATGCAACTGAATAAGGATTGATTGGCATGAGAAATACATAGGGGATAGTTAGGTGAAATCAGACTCTAGAATCTCTCTCGTATTGGTTTCTCCTACTTAAATATTTTCATATATTATTTATTTAGTTTAATCTTAATTAATTATTTTCTAAATAAAGTTAGGTTTACTAATTATAGTACTTAGTGTGAGTTGAACACAATCACCGTGGGTTCGACACTATTCACTCATCTTTACTAAAACTTGACATCGTACACTTGTGGAACAATATAAAATATCGCAACAAAAAGACCAAGAAATGGCATGATCAGAAAATAGTGCGCAAATAACTGGAACCAGGACAGCAGGTATTGTTATACAACTCATGGTTGAAACTTTTCCCTGACAAGTTGAAATCACGGTGGTCAGGTCCATTTGTGATCACCCGAATTTTACCCTATGGAGCCATTGAGCTACATGACCCCAACTCCAAGTCAACAGCCAACGTGTCAAGCACTATTGGGGAGAATCCATCAAGCGTCAAAAAAAGAGTCTCACATTGGCAGATCCAGCCTAACGTTTGGGCAGCCATGTTTAGCTGACGACGTTAAACTTAGCGCTAGCAGAGAGGCAACCCATGTCATTTGTGTATATATTGAGATTTTGTGTGTTTAGATTTTGTAGAAGAAGTCACAGACAGAATGGTAGACGTGCTCGCAAAACTTCACAAGCATTTTCCTTCTCTCCCTCAAAACTCTCTGATGAAAGTTTACAAATCATGCATTGAAAGAATGAGGCTTCTCATGATCCATATTCATTGGATAATTGAAGCACGAGTCCGCTTGGCAGGTACTAGTGCTATTATTACTCACCCTTTTTCAGGATCTATAAATTTAGCTTGTCATTTTTCTCTTCAACACATCCAGATTAGAGAGAGTAAAGGAAAAAAAAAAAGAAAGCAACTGCAAGAAGATGAGTCATGAATATCTGTGTGTTTCGCGGAACTAGTTATGGATCTAAACCAGAATTTATTGAGGCAGCAAAAGAATTAGGTAGAGTCATGGTAGAGAGGAATATGCACTTAGTATATAGCGGTGGCAATATTGGACTGATGGGTTACATTTCAAAGGCCGTACAGGAATAAGGCAGTCAAGTTTTGGGAATCATTCCAAAACCTTTGGCTGGAGCAAATCTTATCGGAAAATCAAACGGAAAGGAATACATTGTATCAGGTATGTCTGAACGACTTATTGAAATGATTAAATCATGCTGATGATTTTATTGCTTTGCTAGGTGGCTTGGGCATGATGGAATAAATTTTCACAGTGATATCTTGGGCGAATTTCAACATACACCAGAAACCAATTGGACTGTTTAATGTTGATGGATTTTTTGACTTTCTTTTTGTGTTTCTTGAAGATGCCGGGAGAAATTGGTTCCTTTCAAAATCCGTAAAAGATATCCTCTTCACTGCCAGAATAGCCAATAATTTAATTGACCAACTCTTGACGTTTGAACTAAATATTGACCCTATCCTTTCCAAATTGAACTGGTTTGATAATGATCATGGTAAAAAGCGTTGGATAAATCTAGATCTTAACCTTTAGTTTTCTTTTTAGATGTAGAATTCCACGCTAACCAGGTACTGTCTTCTAAACTCTATTTCTTCTTTTTAGACATTAGGGACAATGTCTCAATTAGGTTTGAGGGAGGGAATGGTTGACTAGTATCTTGGTTTTATTCAAAAAAAAATTATTTTGATTTTTTATGTTTTAAACCTTGACTAACCAGGTGGAATTGTGTTTTGAGATAGCTGTGTAAGGAGTTTCCACTCCTGAGACGTATCTCAGCCTAATTCATAACAAGTTAATTTTTGTTTATTTCCTTTTGAATTATTTAAATTCATGAATTCTCCATAATATTGACTTAAATTGGAACTTCATATGCTCATTTCACAGGTATTATCAACATACATGGTAACATACAAACATGGGCTGTAAGTGAAAGTTTGTAATATTCAGTACTCTAGTTTATTAGAAATAGCACCTAAAAGCGATGGAATAAAAAAATGTGTATATTAATAATTAACCATGCTTTTACTTAGTAACCGGATATCAGTAAGCAGTGATTGTTTGCGTAAAATGGAAAAGCCTGAGTTAATAATAATAAAATTTCTACTTAGTAATCGAACGTCTTGCTTCAGTAAGCAGTGATTGTTCGCATCAAACTGTAGAAATTTTAACATCTAATATCCGAGTAATTAAGTCCGTAGAGGTGTCTTAACACCTAGTTCCCTCAAGCCAACTAGTTTGGGAGTCACTGACCCAAAGCTCGCTACAAGGATTGAAAATGTTATATTTAAAAAAAAAAAACAGAAAACATTCCATTGCCAAAAAGGTGTGAATTCTGATATAACTTTAGGACAAAATATTACTCTCTTTTCAACTACACTTATGAATATTGTGGGTACAATGAATTGATTAATACCTTGTTGGTAGTGTATATGGAGAGTGGTAAAAATATTCGGAGAATTTACTTATTTGGTAATTTAGAAAGAAAGAAAATAATTATTAACTTGGATAAGAATTTCACTTGTTTAGTTACTAACTTATTTATCTTTTTATTTTATTTTGTGTGTTTGATTGTACATTTGATTGACATTTGTGGGTATCGTCACTGTAAACACTCACGAGACTACAACTTGTCCACTAGGGACACCTAGAGGTTTAAAGGCTTGTTGCATACGCTAAATGAAACTGTGATCCCTATGAAAGTGGCTTAGTTTAATTTCATTTTAAAGTTGTTTATTGCATTTTATTTTCTTTGTTTTACTCAAGGACTAGCAAAATGTTAGGTTTGGGGTGTGATGAGCGGAAAATATATCAATATTTACCATCCTTTTTACTTATATTTTGTATAGTTTCTCGAGTTTTATGAAAGTTTTAATGTGTTTGTGTTTATTTTGTAGATATATAAGAGATCGGACTCAATGGAATCAAATATGGGCTGAAACGGTGAAAAACATATGAAAAATAACAAAATGGGAAATTTATTGTTCACGCGTCGCGACGTGCAAGCCTCAACGCGTCGCGACGCCGGGCTAATAATTCATCTACTGACATGAGTCATCACTTGCATCATCATGACGTCAGTATTATAGCACGTGTCGTGATGCCCAACCCTCAACGCGTCGCGAAGCCGACACAATAATTCAGCCACCATTCACTGTAGTACGCGTCGTGACGCAGAAGACTTGGCGTATCGCGACGCAGTCCATTTTGGAGCCTATAAATAGAGGCTGAAATCAGAGGATTTTCTTCATATTTTCTTATGGGGAATTTCTTAGAATACTAAGAATAGAGTATCTTGTTTGTTTATTTTCAACTTTCTTGTCTTTTCTTTTAATTTTAGCAATAAATTTGTGTGTGTTTTTATTTAAGCATGAGTATGTAACTTCTTTTTGCTGGTGTGAAATGTGAAACTTTTATTATGATAGTTTAGATTAATCTCCCTTATTTTATAATATATAAATTATCTTAAAACCTGACTTAATTGGATGCCGCCTTTATGATCAATTAGACTTAATTAAATTAATTTTAACTTTACTTAATTGGGTACCGCATTTATGGTCTGTTGGAATTAATTAAAATCTAACTTAATCAGGATACCGCCTATATGGCGGTTGGTAATATAATGTAAATTTATATATTATAACAAGAGAGATCTCTAGATTTGAAATAATAAAAGTGGATCCCCAAACCTTAGTATTTTATTTCATTGTTGTAATTTTAACTTTTTAGTTTTCAATTAGTTGCATGATGTTTTATTTATTTATATCTTTAGTGGTGCTATATATGTTTCGTAACTAAATATAATAGCTAGGATTGTGATGAATTCCAATATCAATGGTTTTATAAGTTGATTTGACTTTTGTCTTGTGTAATGTTTTGGTTTATTTATTGAGTCTTAAACTTAATTCTTTTTATTAATTGGCCATTAATAAGATTGATTTGGTAAACTTAAAATGAACTTGACGAAGGGATTTTAGGTTTCAACCTTAGACTCAATAGCTCACGATCTCACCTTAGAGATTTCCTTCCAGGATAGACATATACATGTCGGGCGTGGGTAGCCATAATTGGAACTTAATCTTAATGAATTCAGAGTTTCTTGGTTAACATATACATATAGTTAATTGGGTTACTTTGGGTGTTTGCATCTGACCATCGACAGAGGCTTTTGCATATCTTCGTGTTCCAGGTTAATAAACTGACATATTACACAAACATAAGATAATCGTTTTATCTTTAGAAGAATATTGAAAGGATTCACAACCCTAGATAGTTTCATAATATTGATTACTTTTTAGAATTTATTTTCGCATTGTTTTAATTACTTGTCTTTAGTTAAAATCACCAATCAAATAACAATCAATTTTTAGATACTTGTAGAAATTTAACTTCAATAAATTAATAGCTTAGATATTAAGTCCTCGTGGGATCGATACATTTTATACTACTTGAGCGATATGTACGCTTGTGTTACGTGTGATTTCATCGATCACTCTATGATCCTTTTTCTCAACCAAGAACCTCCTCGTGTTAGGCTCATTTAGCAGGTTTTTGTCATATATCTCCCGAGCTATCTGTACCAAAGGCCTGTTGAGGGCAGTGTATATCGTGCCCCTGTAATATGTGTGACCTTGACTGGAGGCCTTCTCTCGGGTGTCAGGTTGCCTTAAGTGATTGGCCTGAACTCCTGTTTCCTCGAGCCTAGCCCTCTCCAACCATTACTAGGATCCCGATGATTCTCTTTCCTCGATTCCTTATTCACCCGATCAGCACATCCTCGGGCAATCTTCTCCTTCTATTCCAATAATATGAATCTCCTCACCTCGTCTAGGGCCGCGGCATAGTCTGGCACTTCCTGGATCCTAAGGTGGAACCATAACCTCCCAACCCTCAAGGCTCATTTAAAGCTTTCGAGTGCCTCCAGTGCCTCATAATCCTAGACCTCTAATACTAAGTTGTGCTACTTGTCGATAAAACTCTCCAGTGGCTCATCACCATGTTACTTCATTATCCTTAATGACCCAACTGTCTTCCTCAGTCTGCATGCTCCTTTGACATGAGATTTAGGGTCTATGTTGCCCTTATGATATCCATTGCGAGCATGGTGAACCTCCATGGGAAATCCACTCTTAATACCTCATTCGTGAAAGGGGACACCGTCTCCATATCTTGGTCACCCCGAGCACTTCCTCGCGTGTTTTGCTCATACTTCCTCATCTCCTTTCGAAACCAATCCTTTTATCTGGCTCTCAGTGCTCTCCTGCTACACCTCATCTCTGGGTACCGCCCATGATCGCTTTCCCCAAAACCAGGGCTGTTACTGGATGATTCTGGGGTTCGTCTATCGTCTTCTTCCTTCAGGGGTTCTTCTACAGGTGTAGTACTAGCCACCACCACTGACCTCATTTTACGAGTATTTTTTCTCCTATTTTCTCGATCCCCGTCTACTCCAGCTACTTGTTCCCATTGACTATTTCTTCTCTCCTTCTATTGGGACCCGCATGTCCTTGTTCTCTTGTTTTCTTTTCCATTCTCTCAATATTTTCCATCATAGCCTTTATAAAGGCTTGGGTTGTCTCTCGCTCATTTCGAGCATTTCCCTTTTCCGTCGTTGGATTTCTTCCATCTTTTCCATCTATTCCGTCGTTGAAGTCTCCAAAGCCCTATGGTTTTCGTCTTTTACCATCTTCTTATAGTGTTTGTTGCTTTTGTAATGTATCCCCACAGACGGCACCAATTGTTGTCGATTGTTTTTCATTCCAAGGTTAATTTGGGAAATCAGCCACTCGAACTAACATCTCATAATAGTGAATTTGTTTGGTTAGTAGGGAACCAAAGCAAACTTAGCAAGCAGACAAATAAATCACAGAGATAAGGATTTACGTGGTTCGATGGAGAGTGGCTCTAACCCACGTTCACGGGAAAATAGAGGTATCAAATTACTGCTCGGGGAAAAAACTGACCCGAGCTACAAGTAGTGTGGGATTACAAAGTGATTTATAACTCCTCGGGTCTTACACAAGCCCGTTATAAATCTTTCAAATGATCGGGTACCGGCCAACTTTTTCTCTCTCTATCACTAGTTTATAAGCTCTTATTTTTTTACAAGTCATGAGATATAAAAATTACTCTATCTTGAATCTGTAGCTTCAACCCCTTTATATAGTCTTCCAAATTCTCTATTTCACCGCTCATGACGTCAGCTCATGTCACTATCATCATTGTAGTAACAACTCTCTTCAACTATCCACAATTCTGCAATTCAGAATACTCCATTTTCACTATCATTACACTGGCCTATGGAAGCCTATGGCGACTCTACCCTACCACTACACAGCCCTATGGCGCCTAGTAGGGGCTACTCCCAATGAGAACAATTGATTTTCCTATAATTATCATAAGTCTTCTGGAAGCTCATCCTTTCAACCAGAGCATGCGTCACATACCTTTAAGTACAAAACTTGTTGCCCAAACTTCGCTCATCGAGTCGGCATACCGAGGTGAATAATGCTTGATCAAACTTCCTAAATTCTCTAACTAGGTCGGATTTACAAACAATGACCACCTCGGGTCAGCTTTCACAGGCACTTAAATACTGCCAAATCCAACACTTCTTCTCTGGGTCAGATCGGTATCCCAACTTATTTCATCAGCAGGTTCTGCCCTCGGGAAAACTCTTCTTTGCAGGAGGCTCGGGTCTCCTTTGCCGGACTTCAACCTCTCGATTGCCCTTGGACCTTCATCATCTTCTTTTGGCCAAGTACAAACAACATTCTACCCCTCTTCGGTATTTGAACTTTCCCGACGTGAAAAACTACCACCAACAATTTGGTCAAAATAAAAAAAAATTAATGATACATGTCTAATTTAAACTTTAAAGAAACTTAGGGGGTGTATTCAATTGAGATTTTAAAAGATTATTTATGGATAAATAAGTCCAGTGGATTTTAAAAGACTATTTAATAATGTAATGACTTATAAGATTTTGTTATAGTTTTTTTAATCAGGATTTTTTATTTATTGGATTTTAAAAGATTTATATCATAAGAATTTAAAAGATTTGAAAGGATCACATATAATTTTTTTTTCCTTTTATGATGCTAACCAACCAACTTTTAATCGGATTATGAGTAATGTCTATCTAGTTCAATGAGATATTCTTTTATGGGGCCATTCTCGTCTAGGTCACACATCCACTGAATTAACAATGCTATAATTTCTATCATGGTTAGGTGGGGATGCCTCAACCATTAAACTATATTTTCTTTACAAGCTATATTGGCGGTAATATTTTTTGGACTTAAGCAATCTATCAATATTTTACTAACAGTGTAGATAACTTTACTGATGAAAATGCTTAATTATCTCAGATTATTTTTTGAGTTTCTGTGATATAATGTCATGTCTCTGACCTAAGAATAAAAGATAACATCTCGGCATCAATGATCTTCATAATTGATCAATATTTTTTTCCTTAAATTTGGGTTTTTTTTTTTAAAAACAAAATACAAGTAAAAAATTAGCGAGAAAATGAGGAAAAAAATTTTTGTTGTGCTAAATTCCCTTTGTACATTATCATTTATCCGATTGAAGAAGTTCTGCTGGCCTCAAAGAAAATCTAGGAAATTATCTTTAAATGTGATAGAATTTTCTTCCTCGAAAATGAAATTCATTAAGAAAAATGGTTGGAGGAAGGACATTACCAATTGCATTTAAAAGAAAGTCACATTGTTTTGTTTGAAAGAAAAAAAAGAAGAAATTACTAATAAGCAAGTAACTTGTTCACGAAGAGCTAACATGTATGTGTTAGTGTCCTAGACATGCCAAGGATCTCTAAACAATGATTTATGTGTGAATAATTCAAGAAAGTTTGCGGAAAAAACTTACATTGAATGGTTGAAGTTCAAAAATTTTCTTTGATGTATGGAAGCTCCAAGCCTTTGAATTGAATTCCAAACTCAATTGTGAGTTTCCATATCACCTTTCTTTGACCCCTTAAGTGCTGGCTTGGATGAAATTTTACAAAAAAATTTCGAGAACAAAGAGGAGAGTGTTCGGCCATGGAGGGTGTGAATAGTAATGTCTAACAAAACTAGTTACCAAACTTGTAAAAAGTGTTGACTTGGTTTTTGTGTTGTTGAGTGTTTAATTAATTCAAACACTATTGCCAACTACCACCATCATAATTTTGACAAGTGATGTGAGTTGTGGGTCCCACCCAATTTTGAATTCCAAATTCAAGTTGGCATACACAACACATTTTGGGCCCGGTTCGTTTAATCCGACTAAACGAATTTTCCGTCGCTAAATAATTAAATCCAATTTAATTAAATAATAATGCCTCGCAAAATTATTACGAAAATCTCTTACGAATTAATTCCAAATTAATTCGTTCGCTTGAATTAAAATCTAATTTTAATTCCGTATTGAATGTAATTTCAATTAATATATTTGATATATTATTTTAGCCCAATTTAAATAAATTAAATAGTAAAATTCAACTTAACTATTAAATTTACTTTTCCGATTAATTCCAAATTAATCGCGTTCTCTCTTCTATGCGAATTTAATCCCAGATAAATTCTTACCGTAATTAATCCCAGATTAATTTTCTCTCTCATAATTAATCTCAGATTAATTCGGTTCGAGTCAAATGTCATCGGTGAATCTTCGGGAAGCGACCCATGAGATCACCGGATATGTTGGCAGTAAATCCGGTCGTCGGACTATCCGATACGTAAGTACCTAGTACTACGTTTTTACCGATTTACAAGACATGGTTGGCTTCTAGCAAAGCACCGTGTCTACCCAATTCTCCAGAAATATTCTTAATGGAATATGTAATATATATATCAGGCGTAGTACAATGTATTGCGTAATATGATCATGTATCGGATGTCACATGCTAGGCCTAGGGCTGGAATTGTGTATGTCATGTACGAAGCATATATCGTATCACTAGCAACTAGTCTATGTAATCGGATAATCATGACCTAGTCATACTATTCTGATAGCTGCACCATTTAAGAGTACTAGTTCTGTATCCCTGCGTGATCATCATCTCCATATGACTGAAGTGATACTCCCATCTTGACATCACATCCAATACACTACGATTCTCAGTATACCCAGAAGAGGCGTACACAGAACTTGTTAAAGCTCCGGACGACCAAAACCAAAGTATACTGATTGTCGCAAGTATTAGCAATGCAAGTCTCAGGTTAAGACCACATACACCTACCTTGATTCAGATTCCCATAGACACATAGTCATACTACCAATGGGATTCTGAGGGGTCTATCCAGAGCGAAGTTGTTCCCGATCCAACGGCTAACAGAACCTCATATCACACTTGCATAAGTATCCAATACTTAAATATATGAGAACTATGCCGTTAAGCTTCCATAACGTGCAGAAGTGTAATACTAGCCTATTCCGAATTATTGATTTCCAGTCTCGATAATACTACGACTAGGGATATTTAATGATTAAACCTTTCGTGGATTAATATTATCTCATATCTTATTAATCCGGTATTAATCATATGGACTTTTATCATTTATATATCCAAGTAATCCAATTACAAAATGATAAAAGAGCAATTTCCTTTATCACATAGTTAATTTGTACAAAAAAATCATGTCTTTTACAAATAATGATGTCATGGGTCATAATTGTCCAACAATCTCCCACTTGGCCTATAGCCAATCACTCAAGTGTCCAACACCTGAACTCTGTGCGGGTCGCTCTTGCTTATGCTGAGATATCACTTTCGCCAGCGGATATGCAAGGTTATCATCTGAAACGATCTTTTCGATCTTAACATCGCCACGATGTGTGATCGCACGAATCAGATTAAACCGTCGAAGTACATACTTGGATCATTGGTGACACCATAATTCCTTAGCCTGTGCTGTAGCCCAACTCAGCTGCTAACAGAACTACTCCTAATCCAATTAGAAATTTTATAGATCCAAAATGATTCTTTTGCTGACTCAGTCGCAGCAATGTATTCCGCTTTTGTTGTTGAATTGGTAACAGTATCTTGCTTAGAAGATTTCCAGCTCACTGTTCCGTTATTCAAACAAAATATGCACCCTTATTGCGACTTACAGTCGTCTTTATCGGTTTGGAAACTTGTAACGGTGATCCCAGTCACCTCAAGTTCTCCATCTCCATAAATTAAGAAAGCATCCTTAGTTCATCTAAGATACTTAAGGATGTTCTTAACATCAATCCAGTGACCATCACCTGGATCGGCCTAATTGTGACTACATATGCTCAAAGCGTATGAGACATCAGGTCACGTACATGTTATGGGATACATGATCGATCAGACTGCTTAAGCGAACGGGATCCGATTCATTGAATCTCTCTCATCTTGAGTTTTATGACACATGTCCTTAGATAGAGAGACGTCATGTGACACCGGAAGCAGCCCCTCTTGGACTGATCCATGTTGAATCTCTTCAACACTTTGTCAATGTACGAGTTCTCGGAGAGTGCCAAAAACTTTTAGATCTATCCCAGTAGATCCTTATTCCTAGAATAAAGGTTGACTCTCCCAAGTATTTCAACGAGAAATTTAATGAAAGTCAAGCTTTCACCGATTTTAATATGGGAATGTCATTGCTAAGAAGCAATACATCATCAATGTATAGGACAATCATTGTCAGTGCGCTCCCACTAACCTTCTTATATATACAAGAATCATCTTCGTTTTGAATGAAACCATATTCTTTTATGATCTCATCAAAACGTTGGTTCCAAGAACGTGATGCTTGCTTCAATCCATAAATGGATCGACTTAACTTGCAAACCTTGTTTGTATGTTTTGGCACGACAAAACCATCAGGCCGTTGCATATAAACATCCTCCAAAAGTTTTCCATTAAGGAAAGTGATTTTGACGTCCATCTGCCATATTTCAAAATCGAGATATGCAGCAATAACAAGCATTATCCGAATGGATTTAATCATGGCAACAGGTGAAAACGTTTCGTCGTAATTGACACCATGTCATTGACGATACCATTTCACTACAAGCCTAGTTTTGTATGTTTGTATGTTGCCATCAATGTCCGTCTTCTTCTTGAAAACCCATTTACAACCAATCAACTTAACGCCTTCTGGTGTATCAACTAGTGCCCAAACTTGGTTGGTATACATGGAATCCATTTCGGACTTCATGGACTATTACTGTGGGACACAGAAACTGGGCGACGCATGCTGTTCTAGGCTCGCGGCCTAGTTGGGAGTACGGATTAGCCCGCGGGGGACTAAATCGGAGAATAATGGAGTCGCCACCCGGTGTGAACCGGGAAAATGAGATTTAAGGCCGCACTCACCCCTCGCAAGGGAAGACCTCAAACCGTTGGGTTCGGAATGGTCCCTTACTTATGCCACTTGTAATAAAATGATTTGTGCAATAATCTAACCAAGCCTAAGCAACATATTTCCAAGGATAATCTATTTCCAAGTTCGCATGCATAAATCAAAGGTTCATCTGAGTTCACATGTAACACATTTTTAAGTTTGCAGACAACCTATTTACATATAATCTATGTCCGAATTTGCATGCATAAAGATAAATATGGCTAGCATACAACGTTATAAGCACATTACATTCCATCATAGGCATGCCAGTAGATAATAATTGTACAATCACGCATGAAAAGCAAATCGAATAACGGTGAGCATATAACTTCATGAACATGTTGAATGAATGAATGCGGAAACATAAGTGGATGACTACCGTGTAAACATATATCATGGGAACGAACATGTAATCTTGTGCACACAATAAATGGCTAAACGAGAATATGAACAATCAAAAAGGCAAATGACAAAATGAGTAACCATGCATGAGATGTGATGAAAAGGACTCAGTTCAGTTTATGCGCGTTTGTGTAACGTTCGAACGATAAACAGAAGGTTCTCGTTCGTGTGGCGTTTGATAACGCGTTCGAACGGGACCAGACCTGATGAAACAAATGCATGCGCATTCGAGTAGCGTTCGAAAATGCGTTCGAATGGTAAACAGAAGGTTCGCGTTCGTATAGCGTTTGATAACGCGTTCGAACGGGAGCAGACAGAAAACATGTGTTCGTGCGGCGTTCTGAAACGCGTTCGAACGGGGTTACAGCAGTGACCTCCAAAATGTGGTAAACAACATGACACATACATGAACTGATGAATAGATGACACATAATAAATAATAACGGGCTAAAAGGCGCGGCAAAGCATCGTGGTAAAGGATTTTAACCCCTCGAAACGGAGGACCTTTAATCCGACTTACTAAGCCTATGCGCAATGCAACATGATGCATGATTATGCAAGAAGATGACATACAAAGAAAAGCGAATAACGAAATGAGAGGCGCTGCGAAGTATCGTTGTAAACGTTCTTTAACCCCTCGAAATGGAGGACTTTTAATCCAACTTACTAAGCCCATGCGCATCACATTATAATGCATATAAAAATAAAGATAACGATATCGGACTTCGCATACCCGATTGAACATATCTCATATTCAACCGACTATACATCATCCGGCGCGGCAAAGCATCGTGGTAAAGGATTTTAACCTCTCAAAATAGATGACCTTTAATCGCACTTACTAAACCCATGCTCAAACAACACAAGACATATATATAAAAAGTAAAGGCAACGATATCGGACTTCGTATATCCGATTGAATGTATCTCACATCCAATCAAATATACATTATCTGGCGCGGCAAAGCATCGTGGTAAAGGATTTTAACCTCTCAAAATAGAGGACCTTTAATCGCACTTACTAAGCCCATACGCTAATAACACGATGCATATAAGAAATAAAGACAAGAATATCGGACTTCGCATACCCGATTGAACATACCTCACATTCAACAGAATATACATCATCTGGCGCGGCAAAGCATCGTGGTAAAGGATTTTAACCTCTCAAAATAGAGGACCTTTAATCGCACTTACTAAACCCATGCGCTCTATCTCATCATTACATAAACAAATAACATGCGGAAATCAAGTAGCGAATAATAAACAAATCAAAACAACATAAAACGAAATATGCGCCGTTTACTCAAGTGGTACGTGGAGTTGTATCCCGAGTACAGATCATACTACCGTCCATTCGAAATCGGCTATGAAATTTATGTCCGGGTTTCCATCCTATATACCACGAGAGGTGACACATTTTCCATTTATTCAAGGGCCACAACACACATCATTCCACAATACATGCATTATCCATTTATTCAAGGGCCACAACACACATATCAATTAACGACTCTCATACGAATAAAACTTAATATATAATTGAAATGCGAATAAAAAATAGATGTGAAAAGTGCCCTCAGGTCTAACCTTTTACGTCGACTTTTGGACTCGCGTTTCACGGCCGTCGGAAGGGCTATCACTCCATAACTATTCTGGTTCACTGGTTTGCATTTTTCCTCGCTGTTTCGCTGCTCAAGCTACTGTTTTGACTCCGTTTCGCTGCTGTTTTGCTGCTATTTTTGCTCCATTTTACTGTTGTTTTCGCTGTATTT